>VYXC01003412.1:211964-222733 GCA_013397175.1 Platysteira castanea
ACCATCTCTGCTTCAAATTCTGGAATAAACAGCTTTTATCAGAAAGAGGTTCAGAAGTAAACACATCACTTGCTAACTTTGTGTTTTACTTCTAGGGAAAACTGTGTTAAAGTATAAGCAGAGATAGTTTCTGAAAAAGAGAAAACAAATTATGTAGCTATTTCCTGAATCTTTTTCATGCTTATTCAACATTCTGGAACTCACGATAATTTGTTTTTTGGTAATTGAAATCAGAGTTTCACTACTAAGATGAATATTAACTTAAGCTAACAGCAGCAAAATTATTAATGTATGTTTTTATAATGAGTAGATCCAAGTGGACTTACAAGTACTGAAAAACAGGGGTTTTTTGCATGCCTTTACTCTAGCATGGTATATACTGAGAATATAGTTTTAGTATGCTTTAATGTTCTGATGTCACACTTGGAAAAAAAATGCATCTTTCTGTATTGGAAATCTTGTTTAGAAACAGATTATATTGTGTTTTGGATGGAAATTCTTCTAGCATTAATCTAATTGTGGAATGGAAAACAAATTCTCAAAAAGCATCCAAAAATGTATTAAGTCTAAGCCTGTACTGACAATTTGTTGACTTAAAAATTAAATTCCAGTTGGAGATAATGTCCCAAATATGATTTTGAAGGCTACTTAACTAAAATTAGAATAAGACAGGTAAAAATATAATTGAATAAAAGCTTCTCAATATAGACAAAATTAATAGCACAGTTTCCAGTTTGACTTCTGAAAATGCATTCACTTCTGCATTCAGTCACTTCTGTAACTGGTTCTGTCATCTGCATTTTAACAATGCGTACAGTCTGTAACTGATTTCAAAAGTGATGTGTTTTAATATTCAGTGTAATAAAATGGGTTATAATAGCTTGTTTGATTATAATATCTTGGTGTACACTTCAGCTGTTTAAGGTTTTAGGCAGTGAAATTTTCTTGGATGGCATGCCTCAGCTCGGTCTGTGGTGCTACACATGTTCTGTGAGCTCACAAAATGCAGCTCAAGACTACCTCACATCCTTGCCTGTCTGTAACACAGTCCCTCACCACTTGCTGATGTATTATGTACTACTCCTAGGAGAAAAGTGCTTTACTTTCTTGTTTCACTTTGAATAACAGAGCGTCTGCTATGTTTCCTCCAAGTTCTGAAGTCTGCCTTGCTTTAATTTTGGGGAAATTGATAACAGTCTTCTATGTTTTGATATCTGTCATCTATTGATACTCTTTCTTCCAAGAAAGAAATACTCTAAAAAGCTAGTTCAATTGTTTTTCTATGTCTCTATCTGTGCCTTTTTGCCCACCTTTTAATCCAGTGAAAGACATTTTCACAAGGGAACAGTTTTAATAGCCCATACAACAGTTTTGCTTATAAATCTTAGAAGATTAGGAAATACCCTAATCGTATCCACTGTGAATTAGGAATCAATATCTGTGTATTTGTGACAGATTCCTGTCTTTGGTGTTGGATCAAAAGCCAGTGTTAAAGGGAGCAAAATAATGGTCCAGATAGCAGTTTTAGGGGATAATAGGGTAGCTATATATTACTCCATCCAAACTAAATTTGATTTTTTTCTCCCAAAGGTTGAACTTAAATCAGTAGTGTTAATCTATTGCAAAACTCCACACTAAAATATGACAGAAATGGGGTGAGTTTAATTCAGTATTACATAGTATCAGTGAACTTTACCAAATTTTTTAAGGAAAAGGCTCTAAGCAAGACAGTCTAACCCAAAATGGATTTGAATGGGTCAAAAATCATCAAGGGGTTAAGGGTTAGTCACCCTTATTGCCCTTATTTTTTACTGTTTGCTTTACTTTTTTTCTTGAGAAATTAATGCTTTTGTTTTGAAGATGCTCCTTCTTTGTTGCAGAGTTAATTATTCTATTGCCAGTGTATTAACCAAAATGCTTGCATGTGCTGTGTGCAGTAATATCTGTCACATAGCGACAGATACGGAATAATTGAATGGTATCACTTCCTTCAGAGAACAATGAAAGAAAACAGGAGTGTATCAGTGACAAGGTTTACTTCAGGGAAATAAATGTTTACAGCACAAGTTGCCCATAGTCATCATATTTGTTGCAGAAATAAATAAAACACCTGAAACATCCTGCTCCTTTCTGTCATTTGTGCTCAACTGGCCTCAGCTGTTAGACTTACTTTAATATATCACAACAACTGTCTTTGTTTCCGTGAATCACTGGGGAGAAAAAGGAGAGCAGCTCCTGGGCACTACTCTTACCACCTAAATCCTGTTGGGTTTTTCTGGTTAAAAGGGCTGGTAGCCATATATCTTGAATCACTATCATTTGAAGCAGGATTATTCTGGAAAAGTGAGAAGTCAGTCAATGATTAGGATGTCAAAATTAAGCTGATTATGTCTTAATTATGGATATGTCTCATGTACAAAACCCAAGGAACTGCATGCCACCTGCAAGCAACAAGTGCCTCCCCCTCACTCTTGTTTATCTGATTGTGATAGGATACGTGAATATTGAGGAGAAACAAGCAAAGTCACTTTGGGGAGTCCAGTTTGGGCCCCTTCCTTACAGTAAGGACTGTTGAAAATCAGAGTCCCTTCCTGCATGCTCTGAAGTTATTTTATTACTAACTGCATGTCACTGCTTTTAAAAGAAGGGGAAAGCATTTATGTGGACATATACAAACAAGATTGTTTCTTCATTATTATTTATTTGCTTAATCAGCCCTGGACTTCATTATGCAAAAATGCATGATTTTCTTAACTTTTTAATTATGAGCTTTCTTAAGATTAAACTCTTTTCTAAACAGCACAATCCTCTAATGAAGATAGCTGGGTAATGATGGTACTTGGTCACCAATCACATTTATGCAGGGGTATTTCCCATTTCTTGGAGAATCCTCTTTAGCACTAAGCAAACTTAAGAAATACTTTAAATTCATGTTTGGACAGCTTTCAAAAACTAAGTTGTCCTTGCAGCAGTGAATTCCATGAATTTGAAGTCTCTGGAAAATATCTAATTAAATCAGTAAGTTTTTCTCTTATTGCTTATTTTCTATGTCTGGCATTTGAAAGTCATGGGAATAAGACTTTAACTCAAGGTACTCAAGGCTACTGAGATCTTGTTAAAGGGTATCTTTTTTATTTAGCCACCAGTTTTCATGAAACCTCCTTTACCTTCAATAAACTTTGCTATTGCTGAACAGATTTATAATTTAGTGCAAGGAGAGAAATAGTTCAATTATCTTTATGGGTTTTTTTAGAAATTAGAAGATACAAAATACCTACATTGAGCCAGTACACTGGATGTACTTTCCTTGAAACATCCTACAGATCCCATGAATGGAATTAATTTCTTTGCTCTGCTGTTGTCTTTTCTTCTTCATATCATGGTTATATGGTTACTTCAGATTTGTTACACTTATATTATTGATCATCTTCTGCACGTTTTGTTTTGAATAGAAGTTATTCTACTCACTGCCAACTCAGGAGGTACTTTCCTTCTTGCTTTGTCCTGGTAGTGCTTTTTCACATTAGTACAGCTTTTCAGTCACCAAAACCAAATCCCTCCTCTAGAAGACTACTTAGAGTCCATGCAGAAGTCCACTTGATGTGATGGTATTTTCAGAAAAACTCCATGACACTGACAAAATAAGATGCTGCTCTCAAAATGCAAGTTGTAATTACCCCTGCACAACTTCTGTAACAGTATAGTAGGTAAGACTTTAGCTCAGGAAGGAACAGATGAAGGTTTTGTTGTTCAGGAATTTCAGATTAGCAGCCTCCACTTCTGCAGATTGCATCCTAGCAACATCCTGGATGATGGTGCCTACTGTTGAAGAGGTACCACAGTCTAAAACACTTACGACTGGACCAAAAAGAAAATTTGTCCGAATCCAGGAGGTTTTGGCTGGGGTAGAGTTAATTTTCTTCACAGTGGCTGGTATTGGGCTGTGTCATGGATTTGTGCTGAACACAGGGTTGGTAGTATAGATGTTTTTGTTGTAGCTGAGCAGATAAGAGCCAAGGCCTTTTCTGCTTTTGGTACTGCCTCACTGGTGAGGGGACTGGGGGTGCTTGGGAGGAGATACAGCCCGGACAGGTGACCCAAAAGACCAAAGAGCTATCATGCTGGTATATAAAGTGGGGGGTAAAAGGAAGAAGAAGAAAGGAGGGTACATTTGGAGTGATGTCATTTGTCTTCCCAAGATGGCTGAACACCTGCCTGCCCACAGGAAGCACTGAATCAATTCCTGTTTTGCTTTACTTTTGTGTGCAGCTTTTGCTTTCCCTATTTAACTGCCATGACTTTTCTCACTTGTCTAAGTCTCTCCCCAGTCATACTAAGCAGGAAATGAGCAAATGGCTGTATGGGGCTTGGCTGGCTGGCTGGTCTTGGTCTAGATCCAGCTCAATGTAAGAAACCCAAGTCCTCCTTGAAGAGGGGACTGGAGTCTGTGACTTCTCTGCCAGCACAAGCGAATCATTCACCTTTGTACACTAGTCTGTAGATGTACAGAAAAACTTCTCCATGCTCTCCTTCTACATTGAGTTTTGAGGGGTTTTTTAATATGCCAACAATACTCAAGGGATTGAAAGCATAGACCTCGTGCAAAAGATTCTATAGATGACAGCTTCAAAGTATGTTCAGAGAGATAAACTTTTCTGGTTCTCCACAGTATGACTTTTTATAAAAGGTGACAGAAGCCCCTTCTTGTCCTATTGGGCTGGGGGGAAAAAAAAAAAAAAGCAAACCAAACCCACAAACCAACAAACAAATCCAGAAGTAAAGTTTACTTTCACAGAGTGCATAGTTCTGCCTGGAGTCCAAAGACCACCACCCTTGTCAGCAAAACCTGCTGGGCCCTGCTAGTGAAACAAACGGGTGTGGAGCTCTACATCCCTAGGATGCCCACGCTGGAGCCAGGGTATCTGTGACACTTGGATGCCTATGGCTGCCACTGCTTTGAAATTCCCCTTGAAGTATCATAGCTGAAGCACTTGTGTGAAAGTGCATTTGTTTTACTTTACTTGTTTCTGTCTTTTTATGTCAGCCAACATTTTTAGGACATAGAGGTAGCTGTGGTGATTCTAGACCTGCAAGGGAAAAAACACTCGAGATTAAGTTTTCCACATTTTCAAAGCAATTCGAAAGGGCACCGGCACTGCTACCTGGCCACAAACAGGAAAAGCTGAGACGCAGACCCTGCGGAGGAAAAGGAGCGTGTCTCCGGGGAGGGGGGAACCGGGAGCCCGAGGAGGGAGGCCGAAGGTGAGGTACCCCTTCACGACGGCGTGAAGAGCCGCGGCAGCTAGCAAGGGCAGAAAGAGGGGAAGGCGCTGCCCCGGGGCTCCTGGACGGCTGTTTCAGGCACTGGGACCGCCCGGCGAGAGACGAGAGCCNAGGGGAGGGGGCTGGGGCCCGGGGCCGCGGCCAGGGCGGTGACTCAGCGCCGCTCGCAGCGCATAAAAGGCGGGCGGCGGGCAGCGGCGGGGCTGGGCTGGGCGCCGCGGTCGGGGGCGTTGTGGCGGCCGTCGGGTCTGCTGGGAAAGCGCCCGCGGGACGGGGACGGCGCCATGGGGATGGCCAAGCTGCGACTGCTGTGCGCCGCCGTGGCACTGCTGTGTGCCGCGCCGCCGGGGCACCCCGGCGCCGTGCTGCCCGCGGGCGAGGGGGACGGGTTCGGGGTGAAGCTGTGCGGCCGCGAGTTCATCCGCGCCGTCATCTTCACCTGCGGCGGGTCCCGCTGGAAGCGGCTCTCCCTGCTGGCGGTGGAGCCGGCGCCCGCGGCCGGTGAGTGTCCCGGGAGCGGGGCTGAGGGGCAGGCGGCTGTCGGGGCGCTGCGCTCGCTGCCGAGCGACGGCCTGCGAGGAGGGATGGAGGGAATGGGAGGGAACGGGGAAGGGCGAGCGCCCCGCGGCGCCTCTCGCTCCTCCCGCCCTGAGCCGCGGAGGGAAGGTCCCCGTCCCTCCCTCGCTTTCCCTCTAGATCCTAGTTGGCGTTTCCGAGACTCCTGGAAGGACGCCCTGAGATTCAGAGGGAAAGGGACGGCAGGCGCTGGGGCGTTATTTGCCGGGATAACCCGCAAAGTTTTTGGTCAAGTTTGGAGACACCGCGCGGCTGCGCAGGGCTGCCAGCGGCAGAGGAGCTTCTACTATGAAATCCCACAAAATCACACTTTTCCCCTCTGTTGGCCGTGTGGAGGTCTGATGCGCCCTGGGGAGCGGTGGGGAATGCCTGTCGCTATGGCTTCTCTCCCTTCCCAAGGCTCGGTAGTTCCTCGAAGTGGGGTCCCTGCCGGGGTTTCCCTCCCGGGATGTGCGGGACCGCCACGGACGTGGAATCGCGCGCGATGTTACCACTCTCCTGTGCTGCTCTGCATCAAAGATTCGGCACGTTGGAGGATGGACTTTCTGGTGCTTCAGGTTACAATTGACAACGCAAGAACTGCTTTATGGCCAAACAGTTAATGGGTAAAATATTCCTCATAGTTTTACTGTCGCGTGTCCCAAGCCCGATATATTAAGAAATTGTGAGTAAATGTCTTTTAGGCTGTGTTGTCAAACAGAGCTAATGTAACAGTCATTTTAAGTGATGACTCTGATTTATGCTGATATTTTGAATAGTGAAAAATAACATTTTTAACAAGGATGAAAGTTGGGATTGTGGCTAAAAAGTGCAATGGAAGAGAATATTTTTTTCTGGTTAAACACACTGTTAGTGAAATAACTAAGACTTCAGGCAGCTAATGAAGCCAGTATTCTGGATTTTCTGAGAATTTTTTGGCCTTTTTTTCCCCCTCGACAGGTTGAGTAAAAGATAGAAGTAACCTTTGTAATTATAACAAATAACTTACATACAGCCTCTGTGGGGATTATGTTCTTTCCAAGAAATTTTTGCTTTCCTTTTTATCAGCAGCAGCTTCTGAGAACAGCAGTCACTAAGGAGCCCCCACTGTGCTTCACGATGTCTAACTAAAATCTTCTCCACCCCAAAAGGCTATTAAATAGCAGCCAATGTCTAATTAATAAAGTAACTACGTCTGCTTTTGTTTTTGCACATACCCAGGCAGCTGTTCTATCTGAAAATCAGATTCTATATAATAATTAGCCATATTAAAGTAAATATAAAATTCACTGGATATTCTCATGTTCTTTCAGCTTTCTGAAACAAAAAGTTAACCATATTAACAGCATTCAGATCACAAGACAAAGATTTATTTTGGATTATTTTTAAAATAAGAATTGAAGAAGTTGCTTTTCTTTACATTAGCTGAAGTAAGCAATGCCAATTGCCTTGCAGAAGTAAAATCAAGATAAACAGTGTAAGGTGAAAGGAAGTAGACCAGGATTTTTTAAAACACTATAGTCAGTGAAATGAAGCATGTCATAAGTAAATTCTGCAAGCCTCTGATATGCTTTGAAAAATGAAAGAAATGAGGGGAAAGCATCAGTTAAAAATAGCTGTAGAAAAATGCAATCTAAGAATCAGTTTGCATGCAATCTTTGCTTATTTAGTCCTTCCTACGTTTGTTCTTCACATGATGCTAGTTTGTGTGATTGTGCACACACAGAGCGGAGGGCTCTGATCTGATTCATCAGACGCATGATGTAGCTCTGTGGTGTTTCTGGATACATGTCTTTACAACAATATTCTGTTTCTGTGGAAAAATTGAGACCTCTCTATCAATAACACTGCGGTTGTGATAGGATGCCTTTACTTCAGTTGCAGTTGTTTCTGTGTACTCTGCGTGTCTAACAGGAGGTATAGACCTTAAAACAGATTCCACTAAAAGTAAGCTACAAGTAAATCATGGTGTAGAGACTGAAGTACTGACAGTTCTCCTACGTATTAGTGTTTCACTTATTACTAACTGAATGGCTTTTGTTGCTATTTCTTAGAGCTGTGTGCTCCTTTTCATAGTCCCACAGTCTGAACTTAAAAAAGTCTTCTCTTTAAACAGATTCTGCACAAACAGCAAGTAACAAACTACTGGGAAGCTTCAACCTGCAATCAGTTTTGGATCCTGAAGTGGAGCAGCTGCAGGGAAGCAGCCCATTTCTTGGATGGGAGACATTTAAGGACTTGTATAATTTAAATTACTATAATGAATATGTACCTGTGGCAGGCGACTTAAAAAAACTTGTTCGCCAGGTAGAGGAAGCTGTTCAGAAGGACAGGGGAGGAACAGGAAATGCAAATCCCATGGAATCAAGCAGCTACCTTTGGGCCAGGTATCCCAGAAGAAAACGGGAGTCTCTGGGTTTGGCAGGAATGTGTTGCAAATGGGGCTGTACAAAAGCTGAAATTAGTACTATATGCAGAGTTTAAAATCCTCTCTACACTTATGCATGAAATCAGTGTTTGTTGCAGTACTACTTGATTGAATACGTCATGGAGGAAGAAAACTCTTGCTGTATTTTATCTTGTCTATATGTGCCAGTCAATATAGCTGGTTTTCTTTAAAAAAAAACAAAAACAACAAAACAAACAAAACATAAGTGTAATTGCAATGAGTTTGTTTTGCTGCAGTTACTTCTATATTTTTTACTAAGTCTTTTCATTTTAATGTTGAGCCTTTACACTTACATTACAAATGTATTATATCTTTGTAACACTTTAAGAAGAACTTCAATATTTCATTAAAATGTAATTATATTAAGTGTTGCCAAATTATTCTTCCTCTGTCAGAAGAATCACAGAATGGCTATTGTTGGAGGCCACCTTTAAGATCACCTTGTTCCATCCCCCCGGACATAGGCAGGCACACCACTTGATGAGATTGTGCAGAACCCCATCCAGCCTGGCCTGAACACTGCCCAGGATGGGGCATCCACAGCTCCTCTGAGCAACCTGTGCCAGTGTCTCACCACCCATCACCAGGGAACAATTTCTTCCACAATATCTAACCTAAATTCTCCCTCTCTCAGTTTGAACCCCTTACTTCTACTGTTACTAAGGTTTTAATGAAGAGTCCCACTCCACCTTCCTTGTAACATCCAACAATATTGAAAGGGGATTGACGGTACAAAGCTGTACAGAAAGAGTATCTTGCCATTTGAAACCCCACTTGACATTGACTCAGCTTGCTGATTATTTTGACCACAAGTTTTCCATTTCCTTGTAATTGCAGAATTGTTTATATGCAGTATTGTCTTTATAGAAGTTTTACCACAACACAACACTTGCAGCCCGAATATTTTTTCATATTCGTGGATAGGCTTAAATAGTTAACATTAGTTATTCCTTCTTTACTTTACTTCTCCATTTTTTCCCTACTACTGCTGGATGTGCATCGAGTAACACTTTACAGACACTCGGACATCTTTCTGTCTGTCCTTAAGGTATGCTGGTCTACACTACTTCATATGCGTTTCTAAGTGTCTAATTGCTAATGTGTTTATAAATAGCTGATTTAATCCTTTAGTTTCTAATCCTTTTGCCTTCCTGCATGTTTTTGTCAGCGGTAAAAAGTTTTCTTTTTATCTATATTGTTCGTGAGGTGAGGGTTTTGGTTCTTCTGATCTCTACGACACTTATGGTAACTTATCTTTGTAGCAGTAGTTGACTGAGGGTGTGCCTCACGGCTCAGGCTGTGCGGTTGATGCCTTTGGCTTTGTTCTTCAAATTGTCTTTTGACAAGTGTTGCTTGATTAGACTATTGCTCCCTCCAATTATTGCATAATTTCTTTATTCCTTTTCTTAGGATATTATTGTTATTTCAGCAATTAGGTATCTATCAATAATTTTTTTTTTTCAGATATCAGTTTTATTCAGTGGAGGTTGGGCAGAATGGACATTCACTATGAATGCTGTTATCTTCCACATGAAAAGAACCATCTCTTCTGTCCTTGTAACAGTACTTATGAAGAAATGAGTAGTCTTCTTAAATGTCTTTGTTGTAGTGACTGTAAGATGCTTTTTGCCACTCTGAGTGGAAAAAGCAACTGTGTGACATTCTGCTATAGTTTGGGGTGACATGTGTGACAGGTTATCTAAATATCTATAGCTTGTCTTCTAGCACCTTCTCCTCACAGATAATTTTGGGTTTGGAGACTCCTAGTTTAGATTAGGATTTCCTAGAAGATTACAGGAGGAGTTTGACGGGAAGTATTCCTTAATTTTGAGCAGCATCAAGAACTTTTGGGGTTAAGATTACTTACTAGTAAGGTGAGGAATAAGAGGTATATAGAATCCCTGTGAAAAGCCACAATATGAAAATTCCATACAGGAAGAAACTGACAATTATCCTGTATGCATTTGTTTTGCTAGAAAACTGTCCTCCAAGCTTTTGCAAAGGAGGTTTGGAAAAGGTGAATATGGTTATAGCAGGCTTGAGTGAAACAAAGATGCAGTAAAAACCTTAAATTTGTAAGTTTAAGCCTTGAATGGAACAATCTGGAGTCTAACTTGCTGGGTTAGATGTAACCCATTGGTAAAACTATAAATAGTGTAAGTGGAAATAGTGTTTGAGTGGAACTGTTTCAGGCTGAGATGGAATTATAAATAGAAAAATCAGTCTTTATCTGATATAAACAGGCTTTTCTCAGAGGTATGAGTCAACCTAGAGAAAAGGTGAAATTTGTGTTTTCGTTTTGTTTCTTAATAGGCCTTGTCATAGTCTGTAACAACTTTAGCAGGCAAACCATGGCACACACATGACACAGACAGAAATTAACTCTGTATTTTAGAATAAGAAAAGTATTTGTGTACATGTTACAGTGTGCAAAGGTTTTCTTTTCTTTCTTTTCGCTTGCTTTTCTTTTCTCTTTTCTCTC
>VYXC01003412.1:222808-241081 GCA_013397175.1 Platysteira castanea
TTTCCCTTCCCTTTCCCTTCCCTTTCCCTTCCCTTTCTTTTTTTTTTCTCTTTTCTTTTTGCAATTTGAGTTTTCAAAAACTGAAGGTTTTCTGTGACACTAGGCTGTATTTTCTAATGGTTTCTTTGCAATGTAGCCAAAGGTGACAATTATGTGTCACTTGATTGGAACAGGTCTAGAGGGTGCCATCTGCTTACTGCTCACACTAGTTGGTGTCCAGAGGTACTTTTTTCTAAGACCAGAAGCAAGCCTTTTATGAAAAATGAGGTGTCTGACTATTAGGCAGGGAAAGCAAACACTCATTGAAGCAAACATATTTTGGAGCAGACAGCTCAAAAGGTAAAAATAATGGTTGAGTTGGGTATTGATCCAGATAGCCGAGCAAAAGGACACTGTCTCGGCTGAAAACGCCTTGGGGAGTGCTGCCATAGGTACCCAGCAGCATAAACGTGAGGACAGCAGCTTACGGCAACACATTCTGCTTACCATCACAACTGTTCAGAAACATACATTTTTTTACAAGGAAAAAATTGACTTTTTTCCCCCATTTCACAGAGAAATCAGGTATTGAGGAAAACTGTTCTAGCAACTTGCTGCTTACAGAAGTTCCTTACAGTCTTGTTGATAAGGTCTTACTGCACAGGAAGTGTCCAGTTTCTGGATAATCTATAAAAATGTGTGAGCCATCTTCTGGACAGCTATTTTGAGTTCATGAGTAGAAAGTGGTAAACCAGCACATTCACATCTTAGCTCTGCCATTTGTATCTGCATGAGTGTTTTCTGGATATTCCGGGGAATTTTTTTCACTACGGGTGTAGTCTGATTCAGGTCTGACTATGAGCTTTTAGAACAATGTCCAAAGACATGGGAATAATTCATAGCAGCATATAATAACAGGTTTTCCAGCTCTGTTCCCAGCTATTGCCTTGTTTTAAACCTGATGGGACTCGTAATGCAATTACGCAACGTGTTGATTGTGGTATAGCTAGAGCCCAGTACCTCAAGTAGTGATGATAGGTAAGTTTGACCATAGACAGAATGCTAAGTGTGCTACAGAGAACTGTATAGAAAATCCCAGAGACCTGGAAGACACATTTCCCCCCCTAAATCTAGTCCTATTTGGCCAGCTCTTTATTTTGCCAGTTGTTTAAACCATAGAGGAAAACATCTAGATTCATGAGTTACTGGAGATGTCCTATCCATTTTTTTCTTTTTTAGTCTCCATTTACAGGCAGGAAAAACATTAACATTTATTTTTGCCTTCCAGCAGTGCTGGAGACAGAGCTAGAGTTAGCACTCTGAGTTTTAGGAAGAGTTTCTGAGACTACCATCTTTCCCACTCAGCAGGCGGTAGAGACTCAGTAGTAAATGACAACTCCTCTCCTACTCAGCAGAATGGAACCTGGGTAGATTTGTATCCCATCTGCTGCTCCACAGCTACTCACCTGTGTCAGCGATTAGGTTAAAGGGGGTCCTTTCCTCATTTATGCCACACTGCTACCACACATGGAATGAATTCTATCATCACACAACTTTCATGTGCCTTGGGAACAAACACCTGAGCTGTTGGCTCCTTTCCCTGGATTTTAGTTCCAAGAGACTTACTTGACTGTTAGACTGCTTTGTGCCACCTGCTTTGTGGTATTAGATACTGCACTGTAACAGTGTGCTTGTCCAGTACTGTTTTATGACCTACAAACTCTAGAGAACCAGCTCTAATGGGAAGGAAAGTAAATTCTCTAGCTTGTGTATCAGATTCTTTTTCTTCATCCAAACTTCCTGCTACCTATGTTTCTCCTGGAAGTTTCCCACACTTGATTTGAATTGGTAAAGGTTCCTCAACTGCAGCCTACTCTCATGTTTTAACCTTTGAGTTATATATCTCTGTGAGTTCTCAAGAGCACATCATTTTTAACACAGCTGAGTGATGCAGTGTATCTCTCATGTACAGGAAGTCAGATGAGAATCAAAATCCAGCTGGTAACCTTTGTGCTTTGAAAACTCCTGGGTACTGCCCTTCAAAATAGGCCAGCAAAACAGGCCACAGACAGACGTGCTGCTTTGCCTTGTCTGGATTGTCTTCCCTGGATTGTAATGTTTGACCTGAGACCCTGCAGGTCCTTCCAGTTTCCATGAGATCTCAGCCAGCAAGTGATGCATCCCTTCTGGCACTGAGGAGTGCCTCATCAAGAGCTCTTTTGTCCAAAGAAGCTGAAAGCAAAATGCCTCTGAATCAGAGTGGGATCTCTATGGTTTCAGCTCTCCTGGTATCATTACTCAGTGGTTCATTTACTGAAGTTGTTTCCTGTGTCAACCACCTAGTGTAGTTTGCCTTATGACCATGTGCTTCTGGTACTGCAGAAGTCATTGAGCCCAGCAGCAGCTAGTCCTGACACCAAAGGTCATTGTTGAAATGCTTCTCTGTGTAGTTTTGCATCTTTTTGTCCCTGCTCTGAGAGATGAGGTGTTCCCCGTGCAGCAACAGTGTGAACAATACAGCTTCTCCTCCTGACCCTTTTCCATCTGACATCACGAGAGTGGGCTGAGGGCTCCCATGCAGTGCCATGCTGACTCCAGCAGTCTTGTGCCCTCTGTGCAGAGCTTTTGAGAGGCAGCCACTTATTTCAACAGGCAAGTCAAAATTCCAGTCCTGCTGACACATGGTAGCTGTTGGCCTTGGAGCTTCTCAGCAACCTGAGTGGCTGGTGTGTTCTACAACAGACTGATGACAGCTAGGACATCTTCCTGGTTTGAGGCATCTTCATCCCACAGATCCTTCCAGCCCTGATACAAGGAACAGTGTGGGTCAAGTTACTTGAACAACAAGGCGCCTTTTCAGAACCTCTTAAGGTTTGTAGCAGTATGGCTGTACTTCCATCGCAGAGGAAATTCTGGTTTGTTTCACACCTTGTCAATTTCCTTCATTCCCAACATTCATCTTAAGTCTCTCAGCTCTAGTTCTATGGGGTCTCTTCCAGTCTCACTGAGTGCTGCACAAGAAAGAGAACTCTTGTGTTTGCCTCTGTATATCTAAATGAGAGCGCTTAGAAACTGAATAGGACATGGAAAAAAGGCACAGTCTTCTGCATTGTTCCAGTTGTCCAGCAGTCAGTCAGTCAGAACTTGTTAGCTAGATGTGTAATGTAATTTAACTTTTTACCTTGATTCAGCCTTTACCCACCTGATGGAAGACAAGCATTCTTGCTTTGCTTTTGGAAACTTAGATGGTTTCCAGCCCAGCACTGAAGACTGTGTAGGTACACCTTCCTGCCTGTCCACTCAGCTGCTTGTCTGTACTGACTTTTAGAAGTGTGGAGTGTGCGTATCTTCAGAGATAGACTCACTTTGGAGAGCACTTTTTTTTTCCCCTACTGGAACCTCATCCTTTAATGTCTACATGTCCTCTTTTCAAGGATTTTAAAACTATGCTACAATTCCTGTCAGTCTTTCCAAAATTTATATGAGGAAGCACACCTTCCCAAGTTCTTGCTGTCTCCCTCTGACTCTCCTTTTGGCAGATCCTTAGTAATTGCAGCTTTGTTAATCTACCTTCAAGTACACAAAAGCTTTTTTCTTCATGGGGCTCCAACCTTGTCCAAAAATTTACACAGGCAACAGCATCTATCTCAAAATTTGTCAGTGATCTAGGTTTGAGTTTGCAGAGCTCCAGGCCACACAGAAAAGTTGTATTGGAAGCTAACAATCAGTATTGATCGTGAGAAAATCTGTTAAAAAAAAATCTAATTATTATCAGAGCTGTGTACCTATTCTAAACCCAAGCCTCATTAAATCACAGTGACTTGGGCTTCAAAAAAAAAAAGCACCAGTCCTGGTCAGGGTATAGTCCTTTTCCATGGCAGTGACTAGGTCACTCAGAGACACAGCAGGAGCCAGCCTGGGTGCAGCAGCCTCCAGCTGAGGAGTCAGATGAAGAGTGAGACCTTTACTGCACTGACTGTGAAGGTATAAAAGTGCAGGGGCTACTTTGGTCAGGGTCCTTCCTCAGAGGTACCTTGGACTTTTTCTGTTACTGCACCATGAATAACTTGTGTGAAGGATTGAGATGTCTGAGTCTCTACACTGGGAAACCAGGGGTCAAACCGGTAGGGAAACTTAGAGTGATTGGATGTAAGTGGGTGTGCAGAGAGTCAAGCAGGGCACCCATCAGTTCACTGGAGCCACCCACTGTGCAGGGGCTTTGACCCCAGCTGTGAAAATCTCTGCCCACACTTGAATGGTCAGACTGGGAAGTTTTCCTTAATACAGTAATCTCTTAAATTTTATCTTTGAGTCTAAATTTAACCATAGACTTAGTTTACAGCTAAACTAAATTAGTTGGCCTGAATAGGTAATTGAAGGATTCAAAAAAAATCCCCATGACACAGTCCCCTGTTATCAATAAAGAGGTCATCAAGGAGCAAGGCTCTTCACCGTGGTATACGGGGAGAGGATGAGAGAAAATACTGATAAAGTGAAACGCAGAGGTGCAGGCTGGAGATAAAAAGAAGCCTTTAGCCCCGAAGGACAGCTTTGGCAGCAGGGCCAGGATCCAGAGTTGTGGATCATATATATATGAGGGATCATAACAAGGTGTGTTACCCCCAGCCTTGAGGAATTTTCAGGCCCTGTCAGGGTAATGCCTCAAGGAGCCTGGTCTGACCCTGCAGCTGAGCCTGCCGTGGGCAGAGTGTGGGACAGGAGCCTTGCCAAGGACCCACCAACATGCATTCCTCTGAGATTTCTCCTGCAGGAGTGCTGACCAGGATACAAACCAAGGAGCCACATACAAAGCAGTAATTGATATAAAGACCTAGCTGTGGAAGGAAGTATTTTCCTGGTGTGGCCTTGAGAGAGTTAAATCTTAGTCAATTATATACAGATATTTATTCATTGTATAATATTGTTCATTATATACTAGCAGATAACTAGCATTTATATATCTATACACTCACTATAATTAATTTATTATATAGTAGTGCAAGACGACAGGAAACAGGACTGGCTCGATGTCTCAAATAATATTCAAAATCATGTCTTAATTGGCATGGTAGAGATTTGGTTGGGTCGTTCATGCAGCATGTATTGCCTGTTCAGGAAAGCTATTTAAGACTAAAAGGCTCTTTCCAGGATGTTTATTCTTAGACCAGAAGCTAGAAGTGAATAAACATTTCCCAGTAAAAACAATATTTCTGTCATGTAGGGATTATGGTAGGCTGTAAATAAAGTTGTTAGTGGAGAAGAGTCTTTCTCTGTGTGATCAAAAGACTTGTCAAAAGCAGAGACGCTTCATACTAATGGGAAATTTCAATTACCATTTTGACGAGAAAGTGATACAAAAGGACACAAACTACACAGAAAATTCAGGAAAGATGTTAAAGCACTCTGCAGAAGATGGAGAAAACAACTGAAGGAAGATGCGTTACTTAATTACCCCTAAAAAGATCTAGCTGAGGATGTGGACACAGTGGGCATCGTAAGAAAAATACGACCAACATATAGTCATTAGTTTTAGAAAATAAAGGAGCATTGAAACAAATAATAATATAGATAATTTTAAAACCCCCATTTCTAGTAACTCTCTCCATGCCCCAGTGTTTACTAAAATTCCCGAGTATAATTAAATAGAAAAACTAGGCTGAGAACTGAGACTAGTCTACTGTTGCGGATGAGTGGAATACTTCTCCAAAGAGACAAACATCAGTATTTTTTATTGAGGTAAAATAATCATTTGACAGGAAGGAATTAAATTAAAATTAAATTAAATTAAAATTAAATTAAAATTAAATTAGAATTAAATTAAAATTAAATTTGAAGGAATTTAATGAAGTTTAAGAGTGGTTTGACAAGGTTCAGTAAGTTTCATGGCAAGGTTCACCTTATCAATTATTGCATGGAGGAAACAAAAAAGAATTGATGTAGAATTTAGAATGCTTCACATAGAGGCACGAAGTGCAAAGTGGAGGGAAGACTCCATCGTTGAGTCATGAAGTTCAGAGAGCAGCCCCTTACTTTCTAAACTCTTTGTGGAGCCAACTTGTGCCTAGGTCCAATCTTAGTCTCAGACTTGGACAATGGTTTATGTCTATGCAATGCTTATAATAATATTGAGAGGCCACAAGGATTAGTAGCATTTCACTAATTTGGATTCAGCACACTATAAGTCACTTACCGAGGATCTGTTGCGGCTTAATGATCTGCCTTGGGCATGGCAGGATCTGTCAGTGGGTAAGGAGTTCCTTACCTGGATAAGGAATCTGAAATCCCAAGAAGTGCCCCTGCTCATGGGGAGAGCCATCTGTCGCACAGTCCAGCTGCAGTTCAGGCAGAGCTCCAGCTGGGTCCATCCTATATATAGGATGAAGTCCATCCTATCTATAGAGTGAAGTAGTTGGCTGCTAGTGAATAATAGAGACTAAATAGATGTCTTCATTTTAGCTACAGTGTCCTGTTTCCTGTATTGGATTTCACACATTTTTGGATTTTGAAACCACCATTTGAAATATTTTCCAGATCACCTTTATTCCCTTTTATGAGAGCCAGGTCTTGTTAAGCTAGGTGTTTGTCTCCCCCAGGCTGGGACTCCAAAATTGTTAATAGTTACCTCTGGGAATTCAAAGATGAGAGAGCTTTCCAGTGAGAGGAAAAAATACATAAACTGTACAAGGCTGGACAGAAAATTACAGATCAATATTTAGTCTAACTGTAATTCAAGGGGCCAGAGGAAATGCAGCAAACAATCAAGTGACCAATATGAGTACTTACAAGATGATGAAGATCCACAAACGTGGATTGAAAAAAATAAATCTAATCTTGTGGTTAGATGTTATATATTTTGGCATCAAAACTGATGATCTTCATAAGTAAACCAGGGTAACACAGAACAAACACAATTATTAAAAAGATGAGTTCTGTCAGACCCTCTTAATATCATGTTTCTGCTATTTAACAAAGGTGTGCTTTTGAGGAGGACAGACAGACCAAACTGAGTTCCCAGCACCTTCCCTTTGGTATAGTACTATGTGACATTTTCATTAATTGCTTGCATGAAGGGAGACAGTGAAGTTGCAGAGAGAACTGGAGAACAGATGCAGAGGAATTTTCAAATGGTATTGAGGAGGAAGGGACTGGAATTACATTGGAAGAGTACAGACTGGTCTTTAAAAATTCAGGAAATTACTTCCTATGTTTAGGAACAATCAAAATCATTTGCTATCAAAACATTCTTTTAAACAGCAATGTCTTTGCCTAAGTGAAGAGAGGGATTCATACCCTTATGGCAGGTGCTTTTCTCCTGAAGGCTGATGTCAAGCTTAAGGTCAACCTTAAATGTTACTTGGGATCTTCTCAGAGGTACCTTTAGCGGTAAGAACCTGCATGTGCTTATTTGTAAGCACCGCACTTCCAATGCAAAAGCAGACTAGATGTTAAGGTTGATTTACCTTCATAGACCAGTATTTTTGAGAAGCTAGTCCTAATAGTGACCTGACTGAGAGTTTTAATAACACAGTTAGAAACGTCCATTGATCTGATTACAGCTTAACCAGCTGTATCTCAGGCAACACATCAAACATCCACATTTAATAGCTACCTTTTCAACTGCTCTTGATGTAATTGTTTAGCTTTCTTTTGTTTCATTGTTCTTGTTAGTTAAATTCAATAATAGACCTATGATTGCTAACTAGAGTTCTTGTTGGGGAGAAATTACTGCAATTTAAAATTAATTGCAACACCCTTGAACTAGATACTCAGATAAATTTACCTATTCTAAATAATTGATTCGTTCATATTCAATTTCCTAATGAAGTTTTCTAAAACTTATGGAAAAATTGTTACAGATAATACAAAGGCCAAAGTTAAAATGAGTTGTCTAGGTTCAGTAAGAGTAGACAAGATTATAGCATCAAAGTGAAATCCCTAATAGCTATTACATTTGTAGGACACTTACTTTCTTTTTAAGAAGTCAGTAATATGACTGCAGCTGTATTACAGAGGGGATGGAACACAATGATAATTTTCTTCCACCATGCACCATGCAACCACATACCACCCAGCTCAAACTGATTGTATACACTTAAAATATTTGTACCGATCACATACTTTGCACTTAAACAGGAATTTTTTGCTATCCTTGCTTAGGTAGTCTGATTTATGGCAGTTCTGATATAATCTGAAGTAGTATCCTTTTTTCTCCTGCCGTGCTTAATCCAGCTTTTCAATCTCCTCACATTTCCGTTTCATCTGAGAGTCTTTTACAAGGTGGCAAGTACCGTTATTGGAATCATCTGACATAATTACATTCTTATTATTATCCCTTATAACAATGAAACAAATTAATTGAGATGTGTGTATAAACAGATTTATCTCCACAGGTAGTTCAAGACCCAAGATTGACTGAAAATTTTAAGTATTCTGTTCTGTCATTTATTATGCAAGCAGAACATGTCTGACATCTTTCTCTCTGTCCAATCATTTGATTTGAAGAACTTAAAATACAGACGATAAAAGTAAATTGAATAAAATGGTGTTTGGGGGAGATCCAGTGTGTTGGGCCCCAGCTACTATTTATTGGACACTGCTCATTACCTGAGAGCACCCTCAGGGGAGGAGGAGGAAAGCAGACCAGCAGGCACTGTGGCCACAAACTGCAGCTGAACTAGAGGAAAAACCCCTGCCAGTAGCAGCTACTCCTGTACAAAAGAAGAAATCAAAAACCAAATTAGTTCGCTTCATGAGGGATGAAAAGGAAGCAGGACCCTCACCACTGGAGGAAGAGGCAGGGCCAGAGATAATTACCCAATCCCCATCCCTGGGTGAGCTGCGAGACAGAGGGAAAGATTTCAGCCACCAGTCAGGAGAGCCCCTGTTGACCCGTCTGCTCCAGTGCTGGGCTATTGGGGCACATGGTATGAAGCCAGATGTTAGCAAAGCCAAGTAACTGGGATCTCTGTCACAGAATTTGGGCAATGACAAGGGGATTGGGCAGTGGACAGAAACTCTCAGCCTCTGGAGGTCACTTCTGTCAAATGGGAGGGAAAGATATTCTTTCAAGGAAGACCTAATACACGAGAGGGCGTTGACCACTGCAAACAAAAAAAAACACCTCACAAAGATAGTGCCCAAAGGCAATATCGTGCAGAAAGCTCCCATGGCTTAATGTCCCCTCCATCCACCAATCTGAAAACAACAAAGAGTTGTGACAGAACAAACTTGGAATATATATCATCCATGTTGCACTGCTCATTTCTGGCGTTTTTTCTGGACTGCTGAGCTCAACTGTGTTTGGCACTGTTCCATTGGCTTGGCTTGGTCCCATATGGCTAACTCCAGCAGCAGTGCCACTTGGCTTGGCTTCACTGGGGTTTTGGGCTCTGCGCAGCTGCTTCCACTCTGCCAGAGCCAGGGGTATTCACTCCACTGGGCTCAAAGGAACAGAGAAGGGACCGGGGTTAACAGAGGGGGGCTGAGTCCGCCGGGCTGATCCTGACACCTTCTCGGCTAGGGAAGGCCAAGATGGTGCACTTCCCCTTCCTTCTTATCCTTGGCTTCTCCTGCTGAAACCATATCCCCATTGATATGTGTGTGGTATGCAATAAACCATTGTCACACCCACACAGCACTAAAAACTCCATCTCCTTTCTCTGTAACCAGGACACCGTGAAATGTGTGCCGCAACCCAGCAGACCAAGTGGGTAAACCCCTGTGGTATGGTGGGTGATGGCCAAAAGAAAAATATGGGAGGGCCTGGCAGATTGGTTACATCACATTCACACAAACCTACCAAGGCAAGTGCTACGTGCTTACAATAGCAGCACAGCCACTGGATGGCTGGAGAGGTACTCTGTGCCTCATGCCACCACCTTCTTGGGCCTTGAAAAGCAAGTCCTGTTGGGACATGGCGGCGCAGAAAGAACGGGGTTGGACAGCGGGACTGATTTCAAAAACAACCTCAGGGACACCTGGGCCAGAGAGCACGGTATTGAGTGGGTGTATCATATTCCTGTCATGCACCAGCCTCTGGGAAAACTGAACGGTACAATGGGCTGTTAAAAACCACCTTGAAAGCAATGGGTGGGGAAACCTTCTAACATTGGGATCTACATTCAACTAAGGCCACCTCGTTAGTTGATACTAGAGTCTCTACCAACTGAGCTGGCCCTGCCCAGTCAAAACCTCCGTGTACTGTAGAAGGGAATAAAGCTTTGTGGTCCATATGGGAAATATGTTAGGGAAGACTGGGTTAGTCCTGCCTCAAGCAAAGGCAAACTCATCTATGCCACTGGTTTTGCTCAAGGACCCAGGTGCACTTGGTGGGTAATACCGAGGCTCCAGTTGTGTATTTAGTAAGAGCATTCAACTTTGTTCAAGGTAAATGGTGGTAATTTTCATTAAAAGTGGTGGTAATTTCCTGTAAAGTTAAGCAAAGTCATATAGAAAGATGACAAAGTAATGCAAATCAAGACATTAGAATTTCTAACAAATTTAAGAAATGTAAGGTGGTGTAAGCCACCTCTGTCTTACAGACTTGCATCTCTCTAAATACTGAGAACAAAAGGAAGTGCTTCTTCATCCCACATTAATTTGCTTAGTGAAAACCCTCATTAAAAAAGGGATTAAAACCCCCCAGTCTTATTGTTTAGGTAACACCTTTACTTTTGATACACACGTTTCTTCCAAGGGATAAATCCTTCATGGGGCTATTCTAGGAAGGTTAGGAGGTTGTATGTGCTGTGTTCTAACTCATCAAACAGAACAGCTGCCTTCAGCAGTGATTTTAACACCAGTAACAAATTTTAGGTAGTGCACAAAAGAAAATGCTGGCAGGCATGTCTTGTTCATTGTATTCAGTTATTTTATTTTCACTATCCAAACGCAAAATAAACACACAGTAAAGTTTCAGGTATGGATTACAGAGTTTTCTAAAAAATATTCCTTTCATGTTCTCTTCAATAAACCATGTGTTCAAATGTTTACAATTCAATCATAAGTAGCAGATACCTTCTCCTCCCTGCTCCCTACCACCAAGGGACTTTTTCTACTTTAATATAAAGTACTGTAAACCTCTTATTGAAAAAGAAAAATTCAGAAAAAAACTTCTTAATCAAACACCTTGTCAGAATTGTTGTCTGGCATGGCACAACATTTAGAAGTTTCTTTTGGTATAGTAATTCTTGAAATTTTTTCAGCCAGGTTAGGTGTCTGTGAATATTTTAGACTTAAGGCAGACAACACACAGTTTAGAAATATATTAGCACATATTTATCATGGCATGGCATTTTCAGTAGACACCAGTTGTTCATAATTTATTGTGCATTTCATATTTCACAAAGCTTCTCCTTTGCTGAACATCATCCTTCTGCCTTTAGTCTTGTTCTTCTACACCCCTGATTTTGCTCTCAGAACTGTATCCTGTAGGTGTTTGTGATCCTACATTCCTGAAAAGCTTGCTTTCTTTATGCAAGAGCTACATTTCTTCATACTTAATACAGTAACATCTTTTCCCATACATTTCAAGGCAGCTGGTCAACATCTCAACTAAATGCAACAATTCAAAATTTAATTTTGGGGGAAAAATGTAATTTTTACATATATTTTCACAGTTGTATTCATCAGTACATTTAGTAACAATTATCTCAACTACAGAAGCTTTTAACCAGTACTAGGACTTGACAAGAACACGGGTTTCTTTTCCTGAAAATTCATTTATCCTCTGGCTTACTACATGACTGTTGCAACTTTGTGGAATACTGTGTGGAATATATTTTAAAACTAACTTTGAAACTTAACATATTTATACTGATAGACAACAAACCAATACTACACAACACAATACTTGATTGCAGAGATTCTGTAAGATACATTGTGCACTTATAAAAAATTCTTTCACTTCAAATGTAAGTGCAAAGCAATAGTTAATATTTTAATTCTACATCGTAGTAGCAGTCATGTATACATAAACCAGCACTCTTTCTACGAACAAAACCAAACAGCATTTTTGAAGTGCATAATGATTACACTAAAGCATGACAAATGCAATGCCAACTGAAGACAGTTTCTAAAACAAAGTACTTAGTCTACTAATACAAAGGCTATGTAAATATGACATTATCAATGCTACTGCAGATCTGAAAACTTTCAAAATACAAAATACAGTGTTTTTGGTTTTTTGGTGGTGGTGTTTTGGTTTTTTTTTTTAAGGTTAAACAACTGGCAGTAGCAACTTAAGCAAACTCACTGCATTTACATCCTCAACAGCTTTTTGAGAAAGCCACTGGGTCTGCTCTGGGACCTAAATATCAACACTGCAGATGACTATACACCCCCCAAGTCCTAAGCACTACTTGGTCCTATTCTCCCAGCTAAGAACATTCATCTCAAATGATCAAGCCCTCTGCACAGGCCTCTTGGTTGTTAAAAAAGACTGTCTCTGACCAACAGCACACAATTACACTGCAGTGTAAAGATATGGCTTTCTCTAAAAATGATATCATATTAAAGTAAATAAAAAAATAGAACTCCACAAGACACTTAAAAATCATCCTTGAGTTCACCACTACATTTATGCAATCAAATAGGCTATGTAATTAGTCATACTGTAGTAGAACAAGAGAAAGACCTTTTATTCACTTGAAAAATTAGCAGACTGGAAGATTTCTTCATTGCATTACACAAACTTCCCTGAGATTCTTACATAAATTATGTTTAGTCTACTATGTATTTGAAACCAGTGAGCTACTGAGTGTCATACACTGCAAATTTTACATAATTCCTGCATATGTTATCCAGCTAAAATGCTGTCTTGATGCTTTAAAGCTTTATCTCCTTTGTTACAAAAAACACATACACATAACTGAGACTACAAATGCAAAGACATTGTTTGCACAAAATTTCAAATCCTCAAAGCAATGTATAGAAATTGAGAAAACATGTTAAGTTGAACAAAGCACTTCAAAGTTCTTTGCAGCTTAAAAACTGACTGTGAAATTAGTTTGAAAAATCATCTATGCAAATACTTTGTGGCAAGAACACTAGCAGAAATATTTCTAAATGCAATGGGCAGAGAGAAGGCTGCTGCTGCTCTCCCTATTTAGCACTCTCTCGTACTATAAAATAGTAATTTTGTAGGAGTGATTGTGGGAGAGAAACATCATAGTGGTACAAAATACTGCTATACTGGCACTATGTTACCTTAAGTATGGATTTTTTTTTTTTTTCAGTTTTTTTAGAAGTTGATGTTCTTCAACTTCTGATAAGATGGATGTAGTTAACCACAAATCTTAAGGAGGCCCCACAGAGGAAGCAACCTCTGTTTCACTAACTCACTGCCACAAATTTTAAAAATGAGCACTTCATTTAAATATAAATGTGGATGTCAGGTCAGTTTGCCAAGCTGTATATCCCCTTAACTGAACTTCTTTCAGCAGAAGTCCAAGAAGAACAAGAATTTTGCCTTGCAAACAATAATGCTTAAGTAAAAACAAACAAACAAGATTATTTGAACTAAAAATAAACAAACCCTGCAATTATACTGCTTTGAGATATGATATTATCCCCAAGTTTTATGCCTCAAGGCAAAACCGAAGCATTCTCTTGTCCAAAAACTTTCATTACTTATTTCAAAAGCTGAATTATACAGCATTCAGGTAGCTCTTATCTCCTTCCAGTTCTCAGAACTGGAATCACGTCCTTGCCCTCCGCTGAGTGCGGAGCAATTGCACTTGCTACTCCTCCTTCCAAATAGTCTCATGTGGGGTATTACCACAGAAAGAAATAGGCTTGGGCCACTTCAATACAGAAAAGGCTTGATGTGGTTGTGACTGGCCATGTCAGATACTGAGTTGTAAGTATTCTTTTTCTGTGCTGGAAGGAAGATATCAAGATGATCATCTTAAAAGCAAAGTGAGGAATTGTGAGAGTGAGTGCATTTTCTAGAATTTTAATCCTGCTTTGAAAGTTCCCATTCATAGATACACTTGTGACTGCATGAAAACTACAAAGATGGAAAGAAAAAATGAGTAGCATTTAAAAGCAGTATGTTTAGCTTTTCCTTATTTAAACTGAAGACACTGCCTTGTGTTAAATGAATTCACTTTATATGTTACCACTATCTTCAATTCTGTAAAGGTAATCTAATACTCAACAAGGGAAAAGAAGAGTAAGAAGAAAAGTATCTTTCCTTTTTAATTTTTAAATTATAATTTTCGCATGGATTAGTGAATTTTATGTCTCTCCCAACTAAGCACACTTTGCTCCCTTTCCCTCAAAATACTTACAGTACATCACACAGCCTATTACGTCTCTTTGGATATACTGCTGGCTGATAACTGATTCAGACGGGCACACTGAACCACTTCTGTTTTGTTACACAGAGAAGCCAGTTCTGCATCAACAATGAAAAAACCACGAAACTGTATCTACAGACAAAAGTCTTTGTGCAACACACAAAACAGGGTGCCAAGTCACTACATACTCAGTGTAAAAGTTATTACTAGAAGTCTTTTCTGGGCATCTTCATTTCAACAAGGAAATACATTGGTTTTTTATCTCTTAGTTTCATCACAATTTAAGTCACCTGTCTTTTATATTGCCAAGTAAGGCAAATCATGGTGTTGCTGAATGACTACCCAATATTTAATTTAGAAAAATAATTTCTTTCCCTACTGAGAATTTCGGCATGTTCTCATAGTAACAAATATATAAAAAAGCCCTAGCAGGATTCCTCAGTTAGCAGATTGAGATAGGGGTATTTGCCACACAGATTTTACTTCCAGCAAGGATAAGATGTGTGCACATGAGCATATGTCAAATATACACAGCTGACCAAGTACATTTTGTTCTGCATTCCAACTCATCCTCTGAAAGAGGGACAGTTTTCTCATCCACCCATGTTTTCCCTTATATGATCCACTCGCTGAGCAAGATCCCTAAAGGTGGGGCGCTGAGCAACGTTGTTGTTCCAGCATTCTTTCATGATAGCATAAATCTGGAGAAGAAAAAAAGAAAATTGGTAGTAGGTAAACAGATATCACACATATTTACTTTGAACTGTTCTAAAGAACATCCAGCTTAACTTCATGCTTCCAAACAACTGCTGCCTAAACTCTTGCTATACCCACCAATTTATCTGCTTGATCCCAGTGACAGCAAGAACTGAGGATAGGTGGCTCTGCAAAAGCTCTTAGTATGAAAGACAATTTTTTTTTAAGTTAGCATGAAAATTCACCCAGCTTTTTTTTTGAAACTTTTATGAGACTTATGTTATTTTGCTATATTTTTATATTTTTGCTTGCTTTTTTATTTTGAAAAGTTAAAAAAAAATGACATGACAAACACCAGTATGACCAGAAATCAGATTTACAAAGACAGTAATTCTAAATAAGGCTTCCCCTACAAAGTTAACATACACTTCTCCACATTTATATACTAAATTCTTTATTATTCTTAATATATAATCAGAAATAAGCAAAAAAAATAGTCACCGTGCAAACTGAACCCACTTGGAAATGTATTTCCCCTACAGTAGGTACATGGCAATAGTTTTCTTTTTGCCCAGAGATGTACCTGATACCTGGTCTCATACAACTTGCCAAGCTCTCCACCAGTACTCTTCTCATTAATTAAATCCAGATTGTTATTACCAGTTTCTCGTACTTTCAACAGTTTTGCACATGTTGCTTAAGAACAATCTGTACAGCTACCAGGAAGAAAAGTAGAAACGGTTCCTTATCTTTCAGCAAATTTTAAACACCTGCATTGACCACGCTGCTTTAGAACCAAGTCTCAAGCAGCTTGCAAGCTGCAAGATAAAGTGCTGTATGCTACAGGTATCTGAGAGATCTGTTATCCGTGATGACTGGCCTTTCAGGATCAAAAGGGGATGAATACAGCTTCTGACACAGAGACATTTCCACCTAGCTTTGATAGCAGGAGAAATGTCAGACATTGAAACCTTTGGGTTAGTTAAGACACAGTTTCAGTAAAACAGATTATGTATTATCTTACACATATGGCATTCAGGTTATCTACAAAAAGCCAAACCTTTGCATATCAACAGTTGCTGTACTGGTACATAAAATGCAAGAAAGGTTCTTCAAAGATTTATCTTTCCATTCTCTATACATTTTTTCTTCCCCGGTGGCTTCCTGCCTCACTTGTACCATTCTTTCTCTATTAGACCACTTGACCTCAATGTTTTCTCTTCCACCAGTTTTGAATGGATTATTTCTTGACTTATTGCCAAGTGTGCTTTAAAGGGATTCAGCAATTAATTTGAGCTGGAAGTTACATATGTAAAAAAACTTCCAACCCGTAATTATTTCACTTGCCTTTTTTTCACTACTGATTCACCTACACAGCTCTACCAGACCAGTTTGACTGAACCTGACTTTGTGCACCTTGCTCTGAAGAACAGAAAACTACAAGACTTAGAAGTGGTAAGAAAGTATTTTTAAAACATCTGGTGTATAAGTTAAATGAAAAGAACAATGAATTAATCTGTGTGCTCTGGAGACAGCTTTACAGCTATACTTCAGTACCTACAAAGAGCATGAATACAAATCTGAATTCAAATACTTAACTGTGCCTACAGTCTGCGAGTTGAAAATGCTTGACAGTGAATCATATACATGATAAACATGGGCCTTCCATACTTGAGAAGGGAACAGTAACAGAAAGGCAATAATCAAGATAAGAAGCTCTTTAAATTGTGCAATTAAATGTGAAAAACCTTAGCTAGATATTAAGATATTTTTGCTAAATATTACAGATTTCAAAAGAATCCATAGTTCACAACTTTGAATGAGAATCTCTACATAGGACTTACATGGAACAAGTTCTATACACTAATCTTATTGCCTGAATACATATTTCTTTTTGAAATAGAAGAGTGCCTAAGTACAGCAGTCAGTCATAACAGTCCCATTTCATATATTGCAAGACTACATTCTGGGCCCCTGAGGCAGTGCAAGCTAAAGAATCAGAGAAGAAATATGATTATACTCATCATGAAACTGATAAAATAACAGCACAGCCATTCCACTTGAATAAATATTTTGGTGGTCTGAGCAGAACAAAATACAAGCTTTGCATTTACCAGGTACTCACCCTAACTGAGCACCTGTCACACTATAATAATATTTCAACACAGTACTTCACCTCATCAGGGCATCCATCCGGTCTTGGTAGTCGTCCATTATTCTTCAAAAGCTCTATCAAATGAAAGACAATCATCTGCCCTTGTTTATCGTTGCCAATCATGCGCATGAATTCCTGAAACAAAAGGCCAACTGTAATATAAGATCTTTAGAGCAAAAAAAGATGCTACAATATTCTTACCAAGCAAAAATTCTTTATAAGAATAAATAGAATAAATAGAATAGTACACAATAACGATGATATTATAAATTACATGTCCAGAGAATATATCAATAATAACACATTTTTTCTGTGTGTAGAATGGAATAATAATATAGAATAGAAGAAAATTGAATGATACATACACAATTATAATGACAAAGTGAAAAATCTTTAAAAATACTGATAGTCATCTGATGATCTTGCTACCCTGGATAAAAAGGAAGCTGAGGTTTTCAATGACTTCCATGCCTCAGTCCCCAATGGCAAGTGCTCCAGGCACGCTGCTCAAATTGAGAAAGGCAGATGGAGGGACTGAGAGAACGAAGACCTTAAGCCCACTGTAGGAGAGGGTCATGTTCACAACCATCTAAGGAACCTGAATGTGCAGAAGTCTGCAGGACCTGATGCAATTCATTCAAGGGTCCTAAGGGAGCTGGCAGATGAAGTTGCTATGGTGAAGTTTGTGATGACTGAAAAAAAGGAAAGATAATCCTGATTTTTAAAAAGGGGGAAGTAGAAGACACATTGAGCTACAAGCTAGTCAGTCTTACCTCTGCCAAGCAAGAGCATGGAGCCAATTCTCCTGCATACTATGCTAAGGTATGTGGAAAACAAAGTGACTGGAAACAGACAACATGGCTTTACTTAGGGCAAAAATTTTCGCCTGAGAAATCTGGTGACCTTCTATAATGGAGCTACCTGGACTTATGCCAAGTTTGACACTGTCCCGCATGACATCCTTGTCTCTAAGTGGGAGGGATACGGGTTTGATGGATGGATGACTCAGTGGATGCAGAACTGGCTGGATGGCTGCACTCAGAGTAGTGGTCAACAGCTCACTGTCTATGGGGAGAGCAGTGACAAGTGATGTCCCTCAGGGACTGGTACCGGGGCCAACACCATTCAACATCTTTGTAGGTG
>VYXC01003412.1:243223-306724 GCA_013397175.1 Platysteira castanea
GCAGTGATAGGACAAGGAGTAATGGGTGCAAACTGAAAGGGGAGAAATATAAGTTGGATATTAGGAAGAAATTCTTTACTGTAAGGGTGGTGAGGCACTGGAACAGGCTGGTCAGAGTAGCTGTGGATGCCCCATCCCTGGAAGTGTTCAAAGCCAGGCTGGATGGGGCTCTGAGTAACCTGGTCTAGTGGGAGGTATCCCTGCCCATGGCAGGGGGACTGGGACTAGATGATCTTTAAGGTCCCTTCCAATCCATAACATTCTATGATTAATTCTTCTGTGATTAATTAGTTTTAAAAGGATAAAACTCACAGGTGATTCTAAAGAGCTCTCTGAAACACTGAAATAATTTAATGCTTTGAAAAATGCCAAATACAAAACAGGTATTATCACGCTGATGTATAAAAAACAGTTAGCAGGACTACTCAGTAACTACATGGCAGAACAATTATTATAATTAAAGCCAGCAAAAATGGCTTAGATAAACCTTGATGTCCAAAAACCCAAAATAACCCAAAAAGCAGATTAAAACCCCACTCAGACTGCCAGACATCAAAAATAAATGAGGATGTGCTATTAACTTAAATAAATTTCTAAGCACAACATAAAAGAATTCCTTTTCCTCCAATGCTACAAAATTTCTTTAATGATCCTTGACATGAAAGTGTGAAACAGTCATTGGTTGAACGTGTAATGACTGCATCTGGGATAACTCTCCACGAAGGAGGGGAAAGAACGATCTGTAATAAGAGATTTTTAAATCTTTTTCAAGCAGAAGGTAGAGGATGTATAAAGTATGCACAGACTGTGAAGTAATTTTCAGATCTTCTTTCCTTCTTATGGCTTGATACCAGTACCTTTTAGTTACTGCTTCAGACTGGATGTTGTCCTATAAACACTTAGGTATCTCCAGAAAAGGATCAGTAGATATCAACCTATTGAGGTACACAACAATCTATATATTTTAGAAAATTTAAAAAAACAAATAAATTATCTGAGAATTGTAAACTGTATACTTACAGCTGGTGGGCTTTTGCTTTTGTCAATATAGGTGAAGAGTTCATACAAGACTACACCAAAGCTCCACACATCTGAGGCCACAGAAAATTTGCTTTCTGTCAGAGATTCTGGAGCATACCTGCAACACACAGTAGAAGAAAAATCGCTCTCTGTACCATGTGTAAATTTGAATTTCAATATATTTGTTTTAGTAAGACATTTTTCTTTTTCATGAGTAAATATTCTTTATTCACAGATATCAGCATGTTCTCATTTCCTTTCAATACCTTCAATTAGTAATTATTCGTTTAATAATAGTTAACTGCTTTTGAAAACCAAATCCACCTTAAACAATCAGTGATAACTATAACCAAGTTAGATTTTTTCCAACAAGGTTGTAGATACATTTTTTATCTGTAGTGCAAGTGAACAGGAATTTGATGTGGTAAGACCTGCAAAGAAACACAGTTATAGCCTTCTATCACTTTCAGTGAGCCTTGAACTGTGTTGCAGGCACTCCTGGAATTAAACTGTACATCTCCAGTAACATCTACCAAGATGCCATTTTGTATCATTTATTCTTCAGGAAAACAGTGCCTGAGTCAGAATTAAAATACAGTCTAAAATCGCGTGTATGGAATGGCATTTTCTTTTGGGGTCTATCCAACAGATCTCAGCTGGATGACACGAATGTCCAGTGTTTAGGGAACCAGAAGGCCTAAAAGTTTGAAAGCATCCAGGGGAATAGGCCATTTTAGATTTCCTTTCTCTGAATATGTTTTCTGTTGGATGTTCTTTCCTTTAAGTAAGTATTTTTTAGGGTTTTGTTCTGGGTTTTTCTGTTAGTTTTTTTTTTTTTTAATATGTTGGAAAATAGCTGCTACTCTGTGAAGTGAAATATCATGCATGTGACTTTCACAATGCTGGAAAACTGATGAGGAACTTGCAACTAAGAATTCCACAACATGCAAAACAAATTGGCTGAAATGGTAAAAACGAAAACATGCCATGATTTCACATATCAAAACAAGACTTACCAAAATATAGGACTTTCACCAGGTTCTTTCACTTTGTAGTATTCTTTGTCTTGTGGCAAGACTTTGGTCAATCCAAAATCTCCAATTTTAACTCTGTTCTCATTTTCCACCAAGATATTTCTTGTTGCTAAATCTCGGTGAACATATCTTTTTGTACCCAGATATTCCATGCCCTAGGTGTAGAGGTTACAAACAGAACAGGAAAAGAGTTAGTTTTACCATTACATGGTTGCACTTTCCCCAAGAGGATGAATTAACCTCAAAGTTAAAACCAAAACCAGGTTTGACTTCTGTGAGGAGTTAATTTTTCCAAGTTCAGGGACTTCCCTTAACTGGAGAGAGATAGTCTGAGCCAAGTGTTTTTTGATTATGTAGCTGGATAAACATTACAGCTCCTTTCTGTGCCCAAATGCAGTTTGCTGGTGATATGCAGAAGGAAAACAAAATTTGGGCTAAGCTACACAATCCCAAGCACATGAGATGACTGTCCAACCTATCCATTTACCTTACACCTTTTTCTTCATTTTCTGTATCTGCTTTCCTGATTACTTCCATGAAACTTTGTATTATGATTCCTTGAATTTGACAACTACTGTCTGACTGTACTCCTAACTGTGTGCCTTGTTTCTCTTTTGTACGGACCATTATTCACCAACACAGTTCTGCTTATTGTTATATTTTCACAGATTGCTGTAACAACTTTGGTCTGAAGCCATGCTGTCTTTTTTTGCTGATGATCCCTTCCTACCAGTGCATCTAATTATTTTCATTAACAATGCAATTTGGAAGAAGTCAGTGTGTGTAGTGGCATTACTAAAACAAGAAGGTCTTGCTTAGACAGCAAGAAATGGAGGACTGAAAGTGATGCTGCACAATGTCAAGAGATACCCAACTAATACGTGAAAGGAGTCACAAAGCATGTTGTCAGTTCCATGGTTTTATAAGAAAGCGCATCACCCTTTCAACACAACTGCAAAGTTAAATGACACTAATAGCATCAGTGATCTCAAAAGTTCTGAAAATTAGCACTATACTACTCATGCCGAAAGGCTTACTTCACTCTCTCTCTTTAATTTTTTTTTTTTTTTTAATGTGAGAAACCCCAGAGTTTGGCTACAAAATCTTTCTCTCAGATTCCAGTACCTCCCAGCACCGCTAGGTGGCATCGCTGTTCGCTCACAGCCCATTCCAAAATCGTTCAAAAATGCCCCGTTCCTCAATGCCAGATTATCCACTGCCAAACATACCAAACCCAGCATCTTCAAAGTGAGGCTTCTGTGCTTCTGGTACAACTAGCCTATGAAAATGCTACAGCTTTTTCTTACTATGATGTACTATTCGGAAAACACACCTAAAGTTTGATGATAGTAACTTTTCTGTTAGCCTGGAAAACGCCTAAGACAGATCTTTAATTGAAATCATGCAAATTCTAAGTGGATATCATAATCCTGTGGCACTAGTCTAATAAAAGAGTTTAAATGTGATTTCAAATGTTTCTGTCTTTAAAACTGAGTTCTCCAGCAAGGCCACCTGAAACACTCACATTAAGAGAGGGAAAACCCTTTTCCAGTAGAGTAGCAAGGAACCAATCAGAGCAGACAAAGCAACCAACCAAACACACTCATCTTAACCCTCAGGTATGGGCATGCCTTCATTTCTCTCATACACTTCAGAGGACAGCAGCAAGGCACACGTAGAAAGGTTTTTTATCAAAACCCCCAAGATTACAGAGTGGCAGAAATGCACAGCAGAAAGATGTGAGATGCTGAAAGAGCAAACATTGTAAGAAAAGCAAAACCAGCTGAAAAGCGAAACATGATCAGCTAAATGAAGAAAAAGCATTCAGATTCCATTTTCACAATATCAGGTACTCACTATGTTTATAATTAAATTGTTTCAGAGTAACAGAATGCAACAGATTAGAGTGAAATCTTAAAGCAATCTATATAACCTGTACTTTGCAGGTCATACAGCAACAACACTCCAAAGCAAGGCACATACACTATAACTCATAGAAGTGAAGACATTTCTTTAGGAGCAAGTTCTATGCAGATTTCCCATATTTTCATACTGTTTGTCCCTATGGTTTGTCATTATCAAAGCAGGATATTTTACCACTTAAGTATCTGCAGAATGCATATTTTAGCTCCCTTCATCTTGGCTGGTGCTTGGTACTTAAGAAGGAATAATTTATCTGCTATTTTGATTTTTCACCATCCTGAAGACCTGTAGTATTTTGAAAGTTCTTTTCTGTATGTGTATGTACACACACAGAAAGTTTTTTCTTATTTTGTACTTTCTGAATACCATTCCTTTCCCAAAGATTTCTGCCATATTTGCACAGCCAGCAAAGGCCAAAATCCACTTTCCAGTCCTCCCAATGGACACCTCAGACCAGGGTCCTGAGACATGTTGCCACTGTTGTGTCACCAGGTTTGAAGGAAAGCCTGAGGACTTCTACATGCTTCACAGATCCTTATGAGAGTGCACAAGGCCAGCACCTTGAGGTCACAGGCTGAGATGGACAGAGAATAAAACAGCTAAGTGGCTGCAGCCTTTGTGTGTTCAAAAATCCATGTTGCATCTTTCTTCTATGAAAGATTCAGTCACCACACTCATAGACAGTGCTGAGTGTTAAGACTCTTCCAGGTCTCTGCTTGAACAAAGATTGTTTATAGTGACTTACCAGCATAATAACAGTAATTTTGCTGCAGAAATAAGTATGAGATAATTTCTTAGGCCTGTTATTGGAGAATGATTTCTTGTTCTGCAGAGAGATCAGAGAGCTTTTCAACCCTCTGAAGTTGTTGGTCATGTGTTAAATCCTTTCTCTGCGAGAAGACTGACACTTGTCATAGACCTGGTAACGTTTTTCGTTTTCCCACATTCTGCACTGCTTGTCCATCAGGGAGCTTCTTGTGGAGACTACCCACATTGCTGTGCTTCAGTGAAGCACACAAATAGGTGAGAGNTATAACCTGTACTTTGCAGGTCATACAGCAACAACACTCCAAAGCAAGGCACATACACTATAACTCATAGAAGTGAAGACATTTCTTTAGGAGCAAGTTCTATGCAGATTTCCCATATTTTCATACTGTTTGTCCCTATGGTTTGTCATTATCAAAGCAGGATATTTTACCACTTAAGTATCTGCAGAATGCATATTTTAGCTCCCTTCATCTTGGCTGGTGCTTGGTACTTAAGAAGGAATAATTTATCTGCTATTTTGATTTTTCACCATCCTGAAGACCTGTAGTATTTTGAAAGTTCTTTTCTGTATGTGTATGTACACACACAGAAAGTTTTTTCTTATTTTGTACTTTCTGAATACCATTCCTTTCCCAAAGATTTCTGCCATATTTGCACAGCCAGCAAAGGCCAAAATCCACTTTCCAGTCCTCCCAATGGACACCTCAGACCAGGGTCCTGAGACATGTTGCCACTGTTGTGTCACCAGGTTTGAAGGAAAGCCTGAGGACTTCTACATGCTTCACAGATCCTTATGAGAGTGCACAAGGCCAGCACCTTGAGGTCACAGGCTGAGATGGACAGAGAATAAAACAGCTAAGTGGCTGCAGCCTTTGTGTGTTCAAAAATCCATGTTGCATCTTTCTTCTATGAAAGATTCAGTCACCACACTCATAGACAGTGCTGAGTGTTAAGACTCTTCCAGGTCTCTGCTTGAACAAAGATTGTTTATAGTGACTTACCAGCATAATAACAGTAATTTTGCTGCAGAAATAAGTATGAGATAATTTCTTAGGCCTGTTATTGGAGAATGATTTCTTGTTCTGCAGAGAGATCAGAGAGCTTTTCAACCCTCTGAAGTTGTTGGTCATGTGTTAAATCCTTTCTCTGCGAGAAGACTGACACTTGTCATAGACCTGGTAACGTTTTTCGTTTTCCCACATTCTGCACTGCTTGTCCATCAGGGAGCTTCTTGTGGAGACTACCCACATTGCTGTGCTTCAGTGAAGCACACAAATAGGTGAGAGATAAGCTGTTAAGAGTGCAGCATTCCTATGCACATGCAACAGGTTCAGCAGCTAAAAGGTTAGTCCAGTTTCAAGCAGGGAAGCAGCAAGTTCTCTTCACAATGTCAAAGTCTGAAGGTCAGAAGATCTTGGCTCTGGCAGAGACTCTCCTCTGATTCTTGTCAGATCTTTTCCGTTGATATTGCAGAAGCTAAGTCTTAGGATCTTAATGTGGTAGGGCACAATTACCAGACATGGGAATATCTGTGGGCAACATACCCTAAAAAATACCCTCATCCATCCTAGGGTGATGAGGAAGCTGAGGGAAGAGCTTGCCAAGCCGCTCTCCATCATTTATCATCATTCCTGGCTCACTGGGGACATCCCAGATGGAAGCTGGCCAATGTGACACCCATCCACAAGAAGGGCCAGAAGAAGGATCTAGGAAACTACAGGCCTGTCAGGCTCAGCTCAGTGCCCGGCAAGGTTATGGAACAGACCATCCTGAGTGCCATCACACGGCACCTACAGGATGGCTGGGGGATCAGACCCAGCCAGCACGGATTTCAGAGGGGCAGGTCCTGTCTGACCAACCTGATCTCCTCTTACGACCAAGTGAGCTGCCTGGTGGATGAAGGGAAGGCTGTGGATGTTGTCTTCCTGGACTTCAGCAAAGCCTTTGACTCTGTCTCCCAGAGCATACTCCTGGAAAAGCTGACAGCCCACAGCTTGGGCAGGTCCACCCTCTGCTGGGTTAAGAATTGGCTGGATGGCTGGGCCCAGAGAGTGGTGGTGAATGGTGCTATTGATGTCTGGTCACCAGCAGGGTCCCCCAGGGATCTGTGCTGGGCCCAGTTCTGTTTAATGTCTTCACTGATGATCTGGATGAGGGGATCAAATGTACCCTCAGTAAATTCAAGGGCAACACCAAGTTGGAGGGGAGTGTCGACCTGCTGGAGGGTAGGAGGGCTCTGCAGAAGGACCTGGACAGGCTGGATCGATGCGCTGCATCCAGCAATATGAGGTTTAACAAAACCAGTTGCCAGGTCTTGCACTTTGGCCACAACAACCCCAGGCAGCGCTCCAGGCTTGGGAAAGTGGCTGGACAGCGGCCAGGCAGAAAGAGGCCTGAGGGTTCTGGTGACAGCAGCTGAACATGAGGTAGTACGTGCCCAGGTGGCCAAAAAGGCCAATGGCATCCTGGCCTGTACCAGCAACAATGTGGCCAGCAGGACCAGGGCAGGGATTGTCCCCCTGTACTCAGCACTCGTGGGGACACACCTCAAATCCTGTGTTCAGTTCTGGGCCCCTCAGTTTAGGAAGGACACTGAGGTGCTGGAGTATGTCCAGAGAAGGGCAACAAGGCTGGTGAAGGGTCTGGAGCACAAGCCCTGTGAGAAGCAGCTGAGGGAGCTGGGGTTGTTTGGCCTGGAGAAGAGGAGGCGCAGGTGTGACTTTATCACTCTCTACAACTCCCTGAAAGGAGGATGCAGCCAGGTGGGGGTTGGGTTCTCTTCCCAGGCAACCAGCGACAGGACAAGAGGACACAGCCTCAAGCTGCACCAGGCGAGGTTCAGGTTGGACATTAGGAGGCCTTTCTTCACAGAAAGGGTGATTGGGCACTGGAATGGGCTGCCCGGGGATGTGGTGAAGTCACTGTCCCTGGAGATGTTGAAGGAAAGACTGGATGTGGCACTCAGTGCCATGGTCTGGTTGACAAGGTGGTGTTCGGTCATAGGCTAGACTCAATGATCTCAAAGGTCTTTTCCAACCTAGTTGATTCTGTGATTCTGTAATCTTACATAACCTACTGTTTCCATGTTTTTGATGCAGGTATTGGGGAAAGAAATTTAAACATATTTCTGGTACACGCCCTGAGGGGGTATGGTTGTATTTTTTATTTTTGTCTCTCTTCCCCTCACCCTCACTTCATTTTCTTTTCCCAAACTTCTAAATATGCAATGAAATATCAGGTGTCTCTAGTTTCTCACATCTAAAGCATAATTACAGAATGAAACTAGGGAAGGCATAAACCCTCTTTCTAAGGAAAATGAGATACCACAAGAAAGATCAGATGTTTGTACTGCTTTTGAGTATTTTCTGAATTATGTTCAGTACCCAATAATTTATTACAGATTCGGGCACTTCTATGGCCTCTAGCTCTGCATATAGAAATCATGTATCTTTGCTCTTACTTACAGTTTAAAGTAACTTGTTTAAACATGTACAGATTGTTATGGTGTTTTTACAGTGGAATGTAAACATTCTGAAAATTCTGTTACAGAATGTCACAAACAGGTTGTCTGAGTGAGTATACTAACTCCCACAGTATTTCATTTCAGGTTGCCTTAGGGACAAAAGAGAGTATATTCTGCCTCAGTCAGCAGACAGGCCAGTCTCAGCATCCTATATTAAGATACTCAGAAGTTTTTCATGCTCTTGACTACATGAGTATATATTGCTACCTTTTTTTTGGGTTATGTGGTGCTAGCAGCCCAACAGCATTATAAAATATACCAAAACAACCAGTTACTTTGTTGAAAAATGTATATAATTTGAAATGTCCTACCTTGCATATCTGAGATGCATACAGCAAAAGCTTCTTATGGTCCAGCCTCTCCTTGTGTTTCTGCAGATAATCTCGTAAACTTCCATATGGTAAGTATTCCATAATTAATCTTAGATTCCTGCGTCCTTTTACAACAATAACGAAAAACGCAAATGTAATTTTTTCTGCAATTTTCCAAAGACAAGTTTTTAAATATAAGTATTTTAAAACATCTATCAAAAGCCATAATATAAAATGGACAACGTGGACTTAACAAAAATATTAATTTATTATCTACACATCACTATACAATTTTTCATGTATTAATTAACTTATTATGCCACTTATTTAAACTCAACAACAATGTGGATGTGCTTGATAAATTAATATATCGCTGATCAACATCATCTCATCAATACTTCAGCTATTATTGCTAAGGCAAAGTAGAAGTCTGTATGCCTGTGTCGTCAAGATGAAACTCAGAATGGCAAGTGACATTGACTTGTCACCAATTTGACCATCTTTCAAAACAGCCTGATTTGGAACTGAAGCTTTTTCTTTTTACAGTAAGATCTTGGACAGAGGCAAAACCCATGCTTTACTTCATCATCATAAATGGCATCATCAATTCACTCAAACAGATCAGTTTCTGAAAGTTTTTCCTGTATACACCTTTAGCATAGGCCATACAAAAATTGGTAATATCTACTCTGAAATATTATACTGAGAAAAAAAAAAACAAGAACAGTTACAAAATGGTGCATTCTCCCACTTAAACCCTAAATTCTTTTCTAGGAAGACTTTCTTGCTCTAGAAGAAAGAAACTGGGTAAATAGTCAAAATCATACTTTCTCTAAATTAATCAAATTCTGCAATGAGGTGACTGAATCAACATCCACCTTGTACTGAGATGTAGTATACAACAGACACTACTTCCTTTGTTCGGTACTCCCTAAGTCGTGGTAAACTTAGGACAAGTTGGTGACTGTCCCAGACACTACCTCTCTGAATTTCTCAGTATGCATATTTAGGCATATTCAATATAGCACATACCTGCACTGTAGCATACCCCTTTGTATTTAACGATGTTATCATGTTGCAGTGATTTAAGTATTTCAATTTCTCTTTCGAAGTCCCTAAGGTGCTCTTCTGTGCTATGTTGCAGCTTTTTCACAGCAACCACCTCCCCAGTATTATCCTGCAGTGGGTCATACCGGCACATCTCAACACTGCCAAAGTTTCCCTGGGTCACAAATGAAAACACTCGGGAATTAAAAACAAGTCCACATCATTCTCTCTTTTTGTTTCTTAGTGTACATGTTTGCTCCTGTAGAGCATAGTTTTTGTTCAGTGCTCACTGTACTAAGCATTAAGGTGATGTGATTAATTATTTAAGTGAAATGCCACAAAACTTCCCTGAGAGAAAAAATGCAGGATCACGGGTAACAGTTGCAAAAGAAACATATTCCATGAAAGGAAGCAAGTAGAACAGGAAACGAGGACAAGGAAAGGGGGTGATGTCCATCTATTTTCTCTCCGTTCACAAATTTCCACTTCCACTGGCATAAATCCTTTTCCTGCACTCGGATAAATCCCTTTGTCTTGGTTCTTAATTCCGCTCTGTTTCTTCTTGGCTCCTCTACCATTTGTTTCAATATTCTGTTTTCATCTCTTTCTCAATTTGTATTGTCTTTTATCTTGTTTTATGCAGCCATGACCTACCACTCCATTGTTCTCCCTGTGCTACCGCTATCACAGTCAACAACCAACCATGTACAAACAGTATTTCTGCTACTTCACTTTCAGGCTGCTTCAGTACTTGAAGACAAAGGAATAATAACTAGCACATAAAAACAAATTTAAAAAGCAAATAAAACAGCAAAGAACCATTCTCGAAAAATAGTACTTGGTGAAGATCTCCCAGCTGCACTTGGTCAGCTGTCTAGGTATGCTTTCACACAGCCAGGCTGCAATGAATTACAAAACTAGTAACCCAGTGCTGACTTTTAAAGGCAAAAAAGTTCAAGGCCTACATGTATCTCAAAGATATACATCTTTCTTTTGAATTTGGAGACTGTATATTCAGATTTCTCAGAATATGCATGTACAAAACCCCCAACCCCATTAGTTCTGTGTAAGACTGCTCCAGTGCTGCTAAATGAGTATCAAGTGTGTGTGTATATATCCATGTATCTATACATCAATGCATCTATCTATATAAAGATTATGTCAGGTAGCTCTGCATCAGTGAAAAACACTTTAGCCTTTTGGTGTGACTGGATTCATTATGGAGGTCAGATAATTGTCTTCTGTGTAAGGATACTGTGAAAGTGAAAAAAGAGCTAGAAGGAACTGCATGTGTTGCTTAGATATGACTGAAATTAGTAACTTCTAAAACAGACGTTTCACTGTAAATAATTTATATGGGGTCATCAAAAGACAACTGAAAACCATAGTTATTTCCTAAACTATTTCAGATTTTTGAAACATCTTACCTTGCCAAGCTGCTGTAAAAACTTAAGATGTCTTTCTTCAAATTGTGTTGGGTCCCGATCTTCAAAAGCACCAGAAAATCCAAGTGCTCCAATTCTCATATTTGGCAACATATCACTTTCTGTCAATAGCTCGTAATCTGAGAGGTAGAAGGAAGAAGGGAAAAGAAAAGGGAACAGAAGGCAGAAGGCACAGAGTAGTGAACAAGAGAAAGAAGAATCTTATTAAAATCATGGCATGTTCTACTTTCGTTTGGCATACTTCAAGTTCAGTAGAATATTGACAACCACCTTTACTTCTATATAGTAATTTGCAGTCAAGGACAATGATGTATTGCAAAAAAACATACTAAAAAGAAAGTGAACCAATAGGAATCAGGATTCTTTTTGATCCTGTTGTACTACAGACTCACCTGGAGTGAACAAACTATTCAAATCACGTATAATTGCTCTAAAAGAAGGCCTGAAATCTGGCTCATAATCCATGCAGTTGTTTATAAGGTTTGCAAGTTCTGTCCAGTTGGGAGCAGGAAGCTGGTGCCTATCTTCATAAAACTGTAGTTTCTGGAATTAAACAGGTACGTCATTTTACATTTAACAACCATGAAGAGTTGCAGAAGCCTTAACATTCTCACCAGAGTAGCCAAAAACTACAGCACTAAATCAAGACTTCTTATCTCACCAAATGTCAATTGTCATCAAAAGCAAGGCTGCTATAATTTAGAGTGATCAGTTCAGAAATTTCCAGCCAGTTACTGGTGGAAGATAAAAAGATAGAGAAAGATGAGAAAAATAGTGTCTCCTTTACTGGTAATTTCATAAATCCTCCACTGGATAGGTTCAGCAGAAATTTCTACTGACCTGTGAGCTGGCTGAGCTCACAGCTGTGAAAAGCTTTGTGAGTATTATAAAAGAATGTAGGGCAATTTCTGAAATACTTAGATATCTGTAAGCTAGGTCTAGGTAAACCTCGGAGATTGTTGTAAGAGCTGATTAAAATACCTGAGAAATCAGACCAGGCTTTATGGAAAGGTTACAGTACCTTTATAAAAATAATACTACCAGTATTTTTGTATCATAGTGAAGTATTCTTTTTGCTTCTAACTAAAGAAGCAAATACATATGAAATAGTATTTTTATGGAATGTTTCCCCTCCATCTCCTGCCCTACCCGAGATAAAAGTTAACATTTCTGGTTTAGCTAAAATAGTAGAATTGTTGCAACACACAAAGTGCTACTGTATTTAAGATGTTCAATTACTAGAATGTCAATTAAAATCCAGGCACACTGTTAGGAATACTTTTTGTTTAAAGTGATACACTGCTGCAACAAAGCTATAAAAATATGAACTAGATAATACTGACTATTCTGTACTTTGTCCCCCTAAAAATCAAAGCAAACAACATAAAAACAAACTTCAAATCTCTTCTGATTATTATCTACAAGCAAAAATGTCTTTTTCCTACAGTGGTCACAGGCCGCACCACTTCACATGCTAATGTGGTTACAGTAGCAGATGTTCTAAATTAGGAGTGTTCAAAGAACTGCCATGACTGCAGACCCAGTAATACTTACTCTTGAAGAATCCAGTGCACTCAGGGGTTTGTCTCCTCCACTGCAGATTTCCCACAAAGTGGTACCAAAACTCCATTTGTCTGTAGCTAGGCTCAGTTGCTTGGGATTCTCAATACATTCAGGAGGAACCCACGGTATTCTCTCAAGAAGAACTATGCAATCACAAAAAGGAAACTTGTTAAGATTAATAATAAATTTTAAAATTTCCTAATATATAAAAATTAGAATAAATAAAATATAACATATATAAATTAGAAAATTTCCTAACATATTTGATTTGGTAAAAATTACTTTAGTATACATAGGTATTTCACTCTGTAATGTACTATTAATACTTTTCCAAGTATTTGTTCCCACCTAAAAAAATCAAGTTATGGAATATGGACAAAAATAAAAATAATTTGTGAATCAGAGTGGAAGACCATTAGTTTTACTGTAAAGTAAGCCTAAAGGTATAAAATTGCCTTAACATCACTTCCACATTACATTTTTTCTCTGATTTCTGTATTTCCCCCAGTGTTACCAAAACTTAATAGCTAATAGAGAGAACCAAGATGTCAAAGAGTAAAAAGTACTTTGGTAGTGTTTGGCATACTATGGCACAGCAAAAGGCATCATGAAAAGAATTGTACACATTATCTGATTTTCAAGCTATTGCTACTGACTGTAGTAACAAGTTAAAACATGGGATTGTACTGATTTGGANTTCTGTCAATAGCTCGTAATCTGAGAGGTAGAAGGAAGAAGGGAAAAGAAAAGGGAACAGAAGGCAGAAGGCACAGAGTAGTGAACAAGAGAAAGAAGAATCTTATTAAAATCATGGCATGTTCTACTTTCGTTTGGCATACTTCAAGTTCAGTAGAATATTGACAACCACCTTTACTTCTATATAGTAATTTGCAGTCAAGGACAATGATGTATTGCAAAAAAACATACTAAAAAGAAAGTGAACCAATAGGAATCAGGATTCTTTTTGATCCTGTTGTACTACAGACTCACCTGGAGTGAACAAACTATTCAAATCACGTATAATTGCTCTAAAAGAAGGCCTGAAATCTGGCTCATAATCCATGCAGTTGTTTATAAGGTTTGCAAGTTCTGTCCAGTTGGGAGCAGGAAGCTGGTGCCTATCTTCATAAAACTGTAGTTTCTGGAATTAAACAGGTACGTCATTTTACATTTAACAACCATGAAGAGTTGCAGAAGCCTTAACATTCTCACCAGAGTAGCCAAAAACTACAGCACTAAATCAAGACTTCTTATCTCACCAAATGTCAATTGTCATCAAAAGCAAGGCTGCTATAATTTAGAGTGATCAGTTCAGAAATTTCCAGCCAGTTACTGGTGGAAGATAAAAAGATAGAGAAAGATGAGAAAAATAGTGTCTCCTTTACTGGTAATTTCATAAATCCTCCACTGGATAGGTTCAGCAGAAATTTCTACTGACCTGTGAGCTGGCTGAGCTCACAGCTGTGAAAAGCTTTGTGAGTATTATAAAAGAATGTAGGGCAATTTCTGAAATACTTAGATATCTGTAAGCTAGGTCTAGGTAAACCTCGGAGATTGTTGTAAGAGCTGATTAAAATACCTGAGAAATCAGACCAGGCTTTATGGAAAGGTTACAGTACCTTTATAAAAATAATACTACCAGTATTTTTGTATCATAGTGAAGTATTCTTTTTGCTTCTAACTAAAGAAGCAAATACATATGAAATAGTATTTTTATGGAATGTTTCCCCTCCATCTCCTGCCCTACCCGAGATAAAAGTTAACATTTCTGGTTTAGCTAAAATAGTAGAATTGTTGCAACACACAAAGTGCTACTGTATTTAAGATGTTCAATTACTAGAATGTCAATTAAAATCCAGGCACACTGTTAGGAATACTTTTTGTTTAAAGTGATACACTGCTGCAACAAAGCTATAAAAATATGAACTAGATAATACTGACTATTCTGTACTTTGTCCCCCTAAAAATCAAAGCAAACAACATAAAAACAAACTTCAAATCTCTTCTGATTATTATCTACAAGCAAAAATGTCTTTTTCCTACAGTGGTCACAGGCCGCACCACTTCACATGCTAATGTGGTTACAGTAGCAGATGTTCTAAATTAGGAGTGTTCAAAGAACTGCCATGACTGCAGACCCAGTAATACTTACTCTTGAAGAATCCAGTGCACTCAGGGGTTTGTCTCCTCCACTGCAGATTTCCCACAAAGTGGTACCAAAACTCCATTTGTCTGTAGCTAGGCTCAGTTGCTTGGGATTCTCAATACATTCAGGAGGAACCCACGGTATTCTCTCAAGAAGAACTATGCAATCACAAAAAGGAAACTTGTTAAGATTAATAATAAATTTTAAAATTTCCTAATATATAAAAATTAGAATAAATAAAATATAACATATATAAATTAGAAAATTTCCTAACATATTTGATTTGGTAAAAATTACTTTAGTATACATAGGTATTTCACTCTGTAATGTACTATTAATACTTTTCCAAGTATTTGTTCCCACCTAAAAAAATCAAGTTATGGAATATGGACAAAAATAAAAATAATTTGTGAATCAGAGTGGAAGACCATTAGTTTTACTGTAAAGTAAGCCTAAAGGTATAAAATTGCCTTAACATCACTTCCACATTACATTTTTTCTCTGATTTCTGTATTTCCCCCAGTGTTACCAAAACTTAATAGCTAATAGAGAGAACCAAGATGTCAAAGAGTAAAAAGTACTTTGGTAGTGTTTGGCATACTATGGCACAGCAAAAGGCATCATGAAAAGAATTGTACACATTATCTGATTTTCAAGCTATTGCTACTGACTGTAGTAACAAGTTAAAACATGGGATTGTACTGATTTGGATTCAGAGCTCCTTAGAATGAGATAAGAATAATATAAGCTTCACATTAAAACACAGAGAATTTCAATAGTTTACTGGCAAATAATGACACTGCATTACTTATAGGCTGTTAGATACATTATTTCTCTAGACATCTAGAAAAGTTCCAAGTATAAAGTGTTTTTATTAAGAAGAAAGACCACAAAAATAATAGTGAAGTTACTTCCATTCCATTAGCATAATCTTGCACACACTTTCAACTTAATTAATTCTGCTGTTTATAAAGCATTGGAACAGTCTTAATGGTGATATCATCCAGTATTTTCAACACCATCAAGTGGCTCCAGGTATTCACCAAGAAATGCATTGAAGACGCTTTTTAACTGCCAGTTAGCATTTTCAAAAGTGCATTTGTTTTCACTTCTGAAAGCTCCTGCAAGCTATAAAATACTTGATCAATTACAGGACACTTAATTCAGCAGCTATCTGCAAATGCAACAGACTATATTATACATTTACAATATAATATAACAATAGTACTACCAATGAAAAAAAGTTGAAAATGAGAACAGCGGGGGGAAGAAAGGTCACATAGTGGAGAATTGTGGCTTTATTTCTGTAGTTATTTGCTAATAAAAAAGATACACTCAAAACTGCTTGGCTAGGACCATAGAGGTAATTATAAAGATCAAGGAACCTACTGTAATAGAATTATTTTAGATGGTGGTCAGAAAAAAACCCCAACCCCAAACTTATTTTTCAAGTCAAAAGCAATAAACAAGAAAGCTGATGCAAAGACTTACTATCTCTCGGCAAAACTGTAATACTGATGCCCGGATCACTCAGCTTTATAAATGGAAGGTTTCCAGACTTCCTGTCTTCCTCTCTGATAAGCAAGATGTTTTTTGCACAGACATTCCCATGAACAAGGCCTTTATCCTCCTATAAACAGAGAAGCATCTTTTACACACTGACAAAAGAAGTCTTACTGTTGAAGAAATATTTAAAAACAAATACTGTACAGCATGAGGGAAACATCAGCAAATAAAATAATGATCACAGATTAAGCTGATCAAACTTCAGGCACCTCAGTAATTTCTCTCCAAGTTATAGTCTTCAGCCAATTTTCATGATCTACCTGAAGTCTGAAACAATTTGATGTGTGTTAACTCAAAAGAAGACTCATCCATCCATTTAAAATTAATGTAAGAACGTTTAAATTCTGTTAAAGGAAAGACTTATCTAGACATCCTGTCTTGAATAATGGCCTTTGTGGTGAACTAGAAAGACTATGGTTGAGACCTAATGCCCAAGAAGAATGTACTAGCAGCGTGAAGAGTACAGTGTTTTCCCCTCCCAGTGGTTAACTATTAACACCACAAGGAAATAGTTTATGTTCAGCATCATGAGCTGAGGTGGGAAATCCAAAAAGGACTGATTTGTGGGGGAGGTGAGGGGAAAGCATTACTGGAAATGTGTTTATATTTCATGCTGAAACATAAAGCATGATAAAAGAATGGACATTCAACTACACTTTGTGCAAGATACAAAGTCTGTCTCTGATCTACTAAATAGCTGGTATATGCCCAACCTATCATCAAACACCCTCCGGAGTTTCAAGAATCCACGTAATGGCTCAGCCTTTCTACACATATTAGTCTGAATCACTTGAAGTCAACCAGTAACAAAACTGAACCACTTACCAGAAAATGCATGGCTAATGCCAACTGTTTGGCTACTTCCAGCTTCCACAAAATATTGATAATATTTTTGTTCTTTTTCAAATACGTGTCCAAGGATCCAAATTTTACATATTCTTGTACAAGGATGTCTGGTTCATAATGATAAAAATAGTAACAATTAAAACAAACAACAAATAATGAAATTTCAGGACAGATTAATGACTCTAGTACTACTCTTTTATTGACACCTTGTTGGTGATCTAACTATAAATTTCAACCTCTGTGGTATATCAGTACTGCCATAAATACTCTATGTTCTTTATACTTCTTCAGGGTGTGGAAGTTCACCTAATTTCTCCTCAAATGCAAAGTTACTAGATTTAATCTTTTAGGTTTAATTATTTAGATTTAGTCTTTCAGGTTTAATTATTCAGATTTCATCTTTTACAGATTAGGTAAAATCCAGTGACCATCTTTTCACCCTCACCTGAAAGGCACAATAATGTAACTGCTTATGAAGCATAGTAGTGTACAGCAGTATCAATGTGGTGAGTTGAATAACATTCAAGTAATTCACTTCATAGTTGTTTACAATCTTTATTCTTACTGAAAAATGCAATGCTTTATTGACAAAAGATGCTTTTCTTGAAAACAGGCAAGTATTTGCCCTAAAATTGTGTATATGTGTATGACATACGCCCTCATGCAGCCATCTAGCAAATAACTCCAGAAACAAGAACTGTTGTCTTCATCACTTCATCACAACAATTTCAAATCACATGACTGAATCCTTGCCCTCAGTTGCAAGATGCTCACACTGGAAACTACTGGTATTATATTTGGCTGTAACAAATAAACAGATTTTTTTAACAAATTCATTTTACAGACTGCAAACTCTTTTTTTTTTTTTTTTGCAATTATGCGAAACAATTTTTATTGGATTTGTACATCAAGTATGTAAACCACAGAATCAGTAAGAACTGCTTTTGCTATTTCTTAGTAACTGCCTCACCTTAAACTGTAATAAGGCTCCTGCCTTCAGAAAGAGAACCATTTCTAGAGGGCAGCTGTGATCTAAAGGTGAAATAAGTAACCATACACCTCTTCCATCAATTCATTTTCAATTATAAACTTGATCTACCCAAAATTTTCTATATAATCCCTGTGTGTGGTACAGTGAATGAAACAGAAAAAACCCCACGTGGTTGTTTTGGCACAAGTTCTTGGCCCAACATAGTGCTGTGCCTTTTCCAGCCTCCTTAGAGGTAATTTCTGACTACTGAGGTAAAATCTGATTACAGAATCCACAGACTCATTCAGAAATTCTTTCTCCCTAATGAAGGCAACCATTTACATAATATGCTCATACAATTACTACAAAATCCTTCCTTTCATACAAATTTCTAAATTTGTATGAAAAAAAATGACTTTGGGGCAAACTGACATTTCAGTCCAAAGACAGCAGGAAGAGGAAAAACTGTTGAAGTGAGATCCAGCAGTGCATATTTTAAGACAACACATATTAGCATATGACAACCATCCACAATTAACGTTTCATTACAAGATAGTATAAATGTATTTCAGGTGTTCTTAAAAAAATCTTATTAATACACAGTCACAAAGCAGTAAGCTAAACTGAAAAGACATTCAACTTTTGCAGACAATCCTAAGATTTTACTGCTGCTAAAATTTGGTAGTGTGTTTATTGAATCACCAGGACCTCATGTTTTCAGAAAGGGACCTCTAAATCAAACTTCACAAAGTTGTATTTGTGCTCACAAAGTCAGCATGCGTGGGAAAGGGTGACAATGTCTGTTTCTAATCACAGTAAACGATTTTTCTGAATAGCACAGTACCTCCCTTTCCAGCTAATCACAGCTAATACAATGTAGGGCTGCAATTTTTCTGACATTTCAAATAATCTCATTTCAGAGGCACAGCAAAACTGATCTCAGAACAGACACGACTGAGTCATTTACAGAGGTTATACTCACACTGACTGTACTTTAAACTATTTTTCCCTTTTCTTTGTTTTTACTATTAACTAGTTCTTAGATACCCAGACTAATACTACTGCAATGTGAAAACATATTGGCTGCCCAGCTGGTGTTGAACTTGCATTGTTTTGTTTGGCTTTTCCCTGGTTTTACCTGAAAACAATCTCAAACTCTAATGAGAAATGTACAAAAATTGGTACAAAAAGATAATTAATTTCTACTTACTCTCTTCTCCACAGACGCAGACTCCATAATTTAATACCAAATGTTTGTAAGAAAGCTGGCTCATCATACTTGCTGCTTCAAAAAAGGACTTTTTTAAAGGAGAGGGAGGGATTGACAAAGAAAATACATCAGTGAAAACAAACCCCCAAAATTCTAATAAATTTACTAAAACCACTTTTGAAAATACTTCAACTTTCATCTCACTGCAAAGACCCTATGTAACATATTTCATATTGCTTATTGTTGGATTGTGTTTGGCAACTGCTTGTTGTTCGGTTGGTTTTTATTTCAGTTTTTTGGTTGTGGAGGTTTTTTCTAATTTTCTCTTTCTAAATGACTGACAGTACACATACCAGATTGGCAGGTTAACAATCTCTTTTTCTCTTCAGGCAAAAGTGTATCTCAACATTTTAAAAATAAACTTTTTTTTTCCAGTGTCAATTAAGTAGATAAAGTAAACTGAAGGCAGATTCATCATACACTAGTCACTTTCTAATTTAGTCTGTCATAATGCACTATTCAGTTTCCGATCTAATTCTCTGTAGCATGTTATTAAGTTAAAAGACAAAAAGTCTTATGTAATTCGTCCACTACTGCAAGACCTTTTCCAACTTTGTCAGGAAAGTTTCAAATGCTTTTATTTCTTACTTCATTTTTTATTCCGTTCAGTGGCATCTCCACCTACGCTTGCTTGTGTACTGATTCTTCACCGAACAAACCGAAGTGAAAATGACAACATTTTCCTCCAGGTGACTACATTTTTATTTCTGTACTCCGAGCTTTTAGTAACTGATTCATACTTAACTTTAGAATATAAATATATTACCCATGTTATCAAAATTGTAATTATTTTTTTATTGTTTTCAATTGTCCAAGGTGTATGCCTACACTGTTTACTAATACCAGCCATCTGAAATGTCTCTTCCTTTTTTACTTATATTTTCATATAGACTTATCTTAAATAATTGAAAAGTTCACTAAATAGCGTACCGGTTCTCTTGGCTTGCTGTAAACATAGCTAAATAATTAGAAATTTGAATAAATTACATAATCATATAAACAAAAAGCAGTATATGAAGTTACATTCATATAATAAACACTACTTCATCTTGTGAAAGTCTTTAAAATTAAATTCTCACATACACAGTCTTGGGCTCAATTACACTACCAATTCATTAGTTTTTGCACAAAGGCATTTCAGGTCTGCTAAAAGCTTCACTCAGAAAGTGAGAAGTCTCGGTGATTAGGGGTGAATCCATGTATGGCAAGCTTTTCCCATGCATAAATACTTCTGATTATTTGATTTTACTGGAGAATCTGAAGACAGTCTACCCAGAGGAAGTGTTTTTCTATAAATGGTGGTCCCTTGTCTGTAAATAATGAATTTACTGGTTAAGGCAATCTTGTGGCCATACCTCCTCTCCTCTGGTACTTTAATGATATAAATGAACTGTTCTCCAGTTCTCAGTAGGTTGCTCTGAAATCTCTCATAAGCGGCAGGAACAGGGGAAATAAAGTACATAGGTATACTTCCCAAAGCCAGTCTCAAATCCATACTCCCAGTGTCACAAGTCCAAGCACGAGCTTCGTTCAACATACAACCCTCTACCATACAATGAATACTCATTTATGAAGTAAATGGGTAATGCTCAAGAAAAGAAGAAAAGTAACGCTCAACATAGCATGGACAAATGTTATATAGCAGCCAACAATCACACCAACCTCAGAGTAATTTCTGTGCACTTTATCCAGCACCTTTAAAAGAACTTCAGTTTGATGGAGCTGGCCATAATCTCCCACTTCCTTCCTTACACCTTTGAAAATCTTAGTAAATGTGCCCTGTCCAAGACTCTCCTCCTAAAAGGAAGGAAGGATACAGATAGAAAAAAAAATCAAAAATATCTGCCTGTTTTAAAAGATATCTTAAAAAAACCCAAAACAGTATAAGCATACGCAAATCTTTAGAGGTGTGCTAGCTGTAGAGTGCAGCTGAGAGGGAAAGGAAGCAACTATATCAGACACATCTTAAATTTTTGCTTGTTTTTTATTGACTACTTAAGGATCTCAGAAAACAACTTGATGCAAGAATCAGAGAGGAAGCAATTCCATTAAATCTGTATTTAGACACCTCTAGAAGCAAACAACTGCTATTGTAGTCAAAAGGATGCTTCTTAATTATAAAGAATTAATTATTTGCATTACTGGAAAATAAAGAAAATTTTTTTCCACAACTCTAAGGAAAGATTACAGCAAAATCTCCTAGCTCAGGTAAGATTCTTTTAAACACATACTGAGGTGCGTATTAAACCCAACATCTGCAGTGGAAAAAGCAGCTAATGGACTTACGAATATCAAGTCCTCATTACGGATTTTGTGAAAGACCATCTGATTGACATTATTGTGTCTCTGTAGCGTAGGTGATGAAGGTACATCAGAAACGCTATTGCTTCTGAAGACTAGGAGATTTGATTTATCTGGGAGAAGAAACAGGGAAAGGAAAACCAAGGTAAATTTGTAAAATACAAAACTAAACCAATATCATTTCAGAAGGATTATTAATGAAGGGCTGCTAATTCAACACAAACAAGATATCACATTGAGATCAGTTTATTTTAAAAGCCATATATTATTTAATTTAAATAAAAGTCTGATATTTTCTGATCAGCAGAACTATCTAGGTTTACTCATGAGTTTTATGGTTTTTAAGTATTCCTACTTTTGACAAACATTCTGAAAACATTCCTACCTCCTTTCACATCTTAACTGCTGCAGTATTTGTCATAACAATTGGGGATCAAAAAGGAGATGTAAATTACCTTCTTTTATATTACAAAGTAGAGCAGGTCTGATACTGAAACTAAATCTGAAAAGTATATCTTTGTGGGTATCTGCTCATATCCATGATTATATTTATTCAATAATTTATCATTTTGATGCATATAAATTTTTTGGTTTCAATGGAATAATGTTACAAAATTATTCTCTATAATGTGCATACATATTTACTTGTTACATCTTTTCTAAGGTTTTGAATCCATTGGCTATTTTCACTCGAATTTGAGAGAAGTAAAAGCTATATCAAATAGACTGTTCTGACAAGCTTTTGTTTAAAGAGGGACTGATAGACAAAGAGTAATATTAACTGTAAGTAGTACTACTGAGAAGGGCAGATGTTTAAAGATTTCATAAAGGAGATAGATATGAATATCAAAGGTAGGCAAAAGAATTAAATGCAAATTCCAGAAAAATCCACTCCTCAGGCAGGAGCTCTATTCCATGTGTATTTTTCCAGTGTTAAAAAGAAGCTGAAACCACATTGCAGACTTGGCATAATGCAGCTAAGATCAACAATGACAGAAATTCACTGACATTGTTGGTTCCATTGCCTATGGAAGTATTCTCTGTGATAAATAATCCATTTTCCTTTTCAACACATGAAAACACTTGATGGAAGAAGAAATGCTGCTGCACACAATCCACTGCAATTAAGAAACCAGTTTTGCTTCTAATCATGAAACTGGCTACCATGATTAGTTCTGAAAGACTATCTTACACCAAATTAAAATCTGGCAGACACTGGAACTGAAAACTATGACTAAGAAGATGAACGAATAGGTCAGTGAAATTTTAAAAAACCAACACAAATATATCACAGAAACACAGAATATTTTGGGTTGGAAGGAGCCCATAAGGATTATCATGTCCAGCTCCTGGCTCTGCACAGGACCATCCCCAAGAATCACACCATGTGCCTGAGAGTGCTGTCCAAACACTTCTCAAACTCCGTCAGGCTGGTGCTGTGACCACTGCCCTGGGGAACCTCTTCCAGTGCCCAGCCACCCTCTGGGTGAAGAAGCTTTTTATAATATCCAGCCTAAATCTCCCCTGACACAGCTTCAGGCCATTCCTGTGGGTCCTGTCACTGGTCACCAGGGAGGAGAGATCAGTGCCTGCCCCTGCTCTTCCCCTCACAAGGAAGCTGTAACTGCAGTGAGGTCCCCCTCAGTCTCCTCCAGGCTGAACAGACCAAGTGACCTCAGCTGCTCCTCTAGGCTTCCCCTCCAGACCCTTCACCATCTTCATGGCCCTCATCTGGGCACTCTCCAATAGCTTTGTATCTCTCTTACATTGTGACACCTAAAACTGCCCCCAGCACTGGAGGTGAGGCTGCCCCAGTGCAGAGCAGAGGGGACAGTCCCCTCCCTTGCCCAGCTGGTGATGCTGTGCCCGATGCCCCCCAGGACACGGGTGGCCCTCCTGGCTGCCAGGGCACTGCTGACTTGCCATCCACCAGGAACACCAGGTCACTTTCCATGGCGCTGCTCTCCAGCATCTCACTCCCTAGTCTGTACACACACCCAGGGCTGCCCAATCCCAGATGCAGAATCTGACACTTTTTCATGTTAAACTTCATTTAGCTGGTGATTGCCCCATCCTCTAATTAGTTGAGTTTCTCTTTACAGGGCCTCCCTGCCTTCAAGGGTATCAAGAGTTCCTCTCAGTTTTGTATCATGTATCTATCTGAGAGTCATTTAGTACTAACTTACTTTTAAGTCTTTAATCTGGAAGTTAGAAAACTTCCTGCTTAGAAATAGTCTTTCTCTTACCTTTTGGTTTTGGAGGACAGCATTTGATGAACTGGAAAATTATGCTGTCTGAACGGACAGTTTCTGTCTGGTAACACGTCAAGAGATCCTTAAGATTACTAAAACTTCTCTTGGTTCCACTAAGATTATATTCTCCGTTCTCATTCTTCGTAATTAAGCAGTGCTTATAATCTGTAGTACTGTCACGCTGCAGAAAATTTTCCATTTAAAATGAAATTAATTAATATTTAATAATTCAAAGCTTATTTAAATGTATAGCACTCTACTAATTAACGAAAGGATGCTTCAGGAAAATATGATCATAATTTGTTATTTTGTTCTCACTATGTAATATGGATTCTGAGAAAACATGACTCTACTCCCATCACTGGAACTAGCATGCTGATGCTAGAGAAAAACAAATGCTAATGAAATCAGAAAAGATGGGAGCTAAGAAAACAGGTAATGCATCCTAGGAAAAATCCTTTAGAGCTATTAATGAAAGCTTATTCACCCTCACATTGGGTTACATCAAAACACAATTCTGCTGGAGGCAATAGCCCTAATGCTTACACTCCATGTTTGTTCGGCAGGCATTTGGAGATCTCAGCTGCAGTTCTGCTTTCCTGTCATCTCCAGTACAGTTCTAAGAAATTTTTTCCTAATACAGACTTTCAACACACACTGAATTATTTTTACAACAAGTCTTGAAAAGACACCATTAAACATTTTTAAACAAGATGAGCTCTTAATAGTGCTTTTGTGGTCCTATATGTCAATACTGCAGGAAATGTTCCAGCTAATTCTGAATATAAAAAGCCTTCCAATGACTTGCACAGGACTCAGAAAAAAGAAGAAAAAAAGTTGTGGCAAAGTCACTTAAAAGCAAATGGTAGTCTTCTCTCACAAGCTTGACTCTCAGCTTGCCTCTCTAAGCTTGTTCAGGAACTGACTCCTTTGGCTACAAAATTCCTTATCAAATATACTGACTGGACATAACATTTCTCCATTCACACATCAGCATTACTCGATCATTTTCAGAGATGTACCTATCTCTGACAGTACTGGCAAACTTGCTAGCTTGCCACCAGCAAGAAAACCCACATATTACCTTCCCTAGCTAAAAACACAAAGGTAGCTCTGCTAATGTAATTAAAGAAAAACCCATTCTTGAAGCAAGACCATGCAATTATTTAACAGCAGTATTAAAGCATTATATTACCACTAGCTGCAATGTCTAAGAGAAGAGGTACATCTGGTTCTCTGGCTGTGTGAGAATCACATGCATTTCCAGGTGGCTTCCTCTCTAGCTAACACCAGATACACCCAGGAGATTTGTGTTGATGTAACAGCTGCCAAATAATATGGCTGGCCCAGCACTGGGAATGGGGACAGGACCCAAACCCAATGGAATCCATGAAGGAGACACTCCCAGATTGTAAAAGGCTGTACACTCAATCTAATGAAGGCCCACTTGTGTGGGGGGAGGAGGTGTGTGGAAAACCCAGGGAAAAAACTCAACTAAAAACCTCCAAACCTAAAAAAAAATAGAAAACCCATCCAATTGCTCCATCTCCCAAATTTTTACCACAGTCCCACGATCCACGCCACTATCTCCATAACTCTTAAGCTCTCTTCCCTCAGCCTGTCTTGGTCTCCTAGGCATGTGGTATGTGCATTAGCAATTCTATACCAACTCTGATGTTTCTCACAAGACCCTGAAAGTTGACCAGTCTGACAAAAGTAGCTATAGAATATATACATCAGACAAACGTTCTGGAGGGAAAATTCAGAATCATTTACTGAACATCTCAGGCTCATTGTTATATCACAACAAAGATTAAATAGGCACTAAGACAGAATACAAACCTCTATAGCAAAGGTAAGGAAGTATTTTTTGAAATCTTTAGGACTGCAGCGAAGGACGTAGAAACCAGTCTGATTACCTGCCTTCTTCAGTTTACTGATGGCAAAGTCCATGCTACAGTAAAAAGAAAATTATTTTAATATTGCGTAATTCCAAAATTCAGCACAATCAGAGGCTGAGTAATGTGCAATATTAACAGATATCTAATATAACAACAATTCAAACTTTCAATTTTGTACAGCTTTCTTTAAGTTAATATCTTTGTCCTTTATTTTCCAATATATAGGGTAGTTGCTTATGTAAAAAGCAGTATATAAAAAATTTTTAATACTGAACAATCACAATTATTTATCAAATGAGAAATTTTAAGGGCTAAAAAAAGTATATTCCCCACAGCTTATGATATGGTTTTCAACATGCATTATGAAATAAGCTATAATAGAATTGCCTAACTAATCAGCTAAAATTAGCAAAACATTTGTGTGGGTGAAAAAGGTGGGTTTAACTCGGAAAAGGGCTAACAAGAAAGAAGAGTTGAAATAGAACAACACTCGTTATAATAAGAACGAATTTTCTCTTAAACAAGCCTTGCTAACTGACTATTTCTATCCATATCAAGGAATGATCTTCCCACTTAACTTTTATCACATGTCAAGAAGGCACTGTATTTTACAAAGTGGAAAACAAGAGGAAAAATATAAAGCATTTTATGTTACATAAGTGCAATAAAAAAAAAAAATTTAAGATGCCTACCACAGTTCACAGACAACTAAAGCTCATCTTCCGAAAATAATATCACATGGTTATATTACTAAAAAAAAACTTACAAAATTGGCCCATGACAGTTGCTTTGGATGTTTTCAAGGACTGATGGTGGTGCTACTTCTTTACAGAGATAATGATGGGCATCTGCTGTTAATCTGTAATATCCATCAATTAATGATACAAAGGAGAGAGCTTCTCTTAATGACTGAAATTCAGCCTCCTGTTCAATTGCCAGAGAACAATGGGGTGTGGGGGAGGAGAGAGAGAATTTCAGTTTTTAGAAGGCAATAGAAAATTCGTGGATATGATAATGCTATAGAAGATACGCATATATATGCACATTAAAAACATGAATAAAAGCAGTTTTTAACCGATGTTAGTAGGTTCTACCTTCTTTTATCATTCAAAACTTGATAGCAATGTTCACTGTTCAAAATCAAACCCAAACCAAACAAAACAGAGAAGTTGTGGATGCCTGATCCCTGGAACTGGCTTTTGAGCAATGTGCTCTAATGGACTGTATTCCAACCCACGACAGGGGCAGTGGAATCAAATGATCTTTAAAGTCCCTCCCAACTCCAGCCACTCCACAATTCTATGAAATCTGCCATTAAAAAAAAACCCTTACTCTAAATATATGAGACAGCAGAGGAATGCCAATATGAAAGAGCATTTGAAAGGGAAAAATGAGTAGATGCAACTCAGCATGCAGAAACGTACTGGACTGCCAATAGTGTTGTTCCTTTTCCTAGAAAGGGAAAGCCTTCACTTACCAAAGATTCATATGCCTGCCTTCAAGTAGAAAAGAAAAATGTCTAGGAAAGTATCTGCTGAAAACTTAACTACTAGTCCACCTGCAGCCTGGGAAGAACCTCATATCACAGAAGAGGAATGTGACTCGAGGAGGTTGTGACCCCATGGGAAGCCTACACTGAAATATACTTGTTGGCAGGACTTGTGGCCCCATGGGCCACTATAGACCCATGGAGCAGTCTGTTCCTGGAGAACTGCACCTCGCAAAAAGAACCAATACAGGAGCAGTTCATGAAGAACTGCAGCCTGTGGAAACGATTCACATTGGAGAAGTTCATGGAGGACTGTCCCCCACGGGAGAGATCCCTTGCTGGAGAACGGGATGGGTGTGAGGAGGACTGAGTGGTAGAGACAATGTGTGATGAACTGACCACACCTCCCATTCCCAATCCTCTGCACTGCTGAGGGGAAGGAAGTAGAGAATCAGGAATAAAGCTGGCCCACGAGGAAGGGGGAGGTGGTGGGAAAATGTTTTTAAGATTTTTTTGTTCTCATTACCCTACTCTGAATTGATTGGTAACAAATTCAATTAATTTCCCTGAGTCAATTCTGTTTTGCCCATGACAGTAATTAGTGAGTGATCCTTAAGGACACATCCTGATAAGGACAGATCCTTATCTTGACCCACAAGCCTTTCATTCTATTTTCTCTCCCATGTTCAGCTGAAAAGAGGAGTGATTAGAGCAGATTTGGTGGGCACCTNCACGGGAGAGATCCCTTGCTGGAGAACGGGATGGGTGTGAGGAGGACTGAGTGGTAGAGACAATGTGTGATGAACTGACCACACCTCCCATTCCCAATCCTCTGCACTGCTGAGGGGAAGGAAGTAGAGAATCAGGAATAAAGCTGGCCCACGAGGAAGGGGGAGGTGGTGGGAAAATGTTTTTAAGATTTTTTTGTTCTCATTACCCTACTCTGAATTGATTGGTAACAAATTCAATTAATTTCCCTGAGTCAATTCTGTTTTGCCCATGACAGTAATTAGTGAGTGATCCTTAAGGACACATCCTGATAAGGACAGATCCTTATCTTGACCCACAAGCCTTTCATTCTATTTTCTCTCCCATGTTCAGCTGAAAAGAGGAGTGATTAGAGCAGATTTGGTGGGCACCTGGTGCTCAGCCAAGGGTCAGCCCATCCCACAACTCTGTGACAGTTATACCTGCTAGAAAACCTGACTTAAGTGCAAGGTTGGAGTTCAAGCAAAAAACTTCAAATTTGTGTATAAAGTACTTTCTGAAAGATCTTCTTCAAAGAATTGTAAACAGTAAAAGCAATGACATTAATTTTGTCCTGATACTTATTTTGTATCATCATTACTTCAGAGTATTTTGAAGCCTTTTTCAATGTGTTGGTCTCTAGCAGACAGCTTATCAGGACACCATGGAAACAGCACACTTGAGAACTGAAACCATGGACTCAGGTTTAAGACTAATAAACAAAAGAACTAATCTATGTACCAGAAATTTTCCTCAGATATAAATGTCTACTTCTATTTCATTCCAAGCACACAACTTTGAACGTAGAAGACCTTTAGTGTTCTAAACATCACTTACACTGCTGATACATTTAGTTTTATCTCATGCTTAATTAACATGGTCACGGATTACACAATACTATGCGTATAACAATCACACAGCCTGCTCAAAGCAGTATCTATTTGAAAGAACAGCAACCAAAGTAAACAGACCAGATTCTTGCTGTCTTGTTTGTGAATGGTGACAATTCTTCTCTCACTGGAGCCTTCTTGGCTCGCTTGTTTAATGCTGACATCAATGATATCAGGAAAATCACAGTATGTTTGTAAATCCTGCAATAAATATTACATAATTTCAGTAATAACATAAATGGCAATTAAAAAGCCTCACCTATTTGCGGCATTGGAACTCCTACAACTCTGAATTCGTAAGCTAGCAACAAAGAGGATTATAAAACCTTACACATGCCATTACATGCAAAAAAAGGATTTTTTTCTTTAGGGAATCATCGCTAGGAACATAAATTAAAGACCAGACAGAGATCCAGGAACTGAGAACATTAATATCCACATATGGATTTGGGTTTTTATAACGGTAGATATTTCTTTACTCTGTAGTATTTTGTGAATAGTGGAACATTTTGGTTACTTTTTTGAGAGGGCTTTTTTCTTGTGAGCTTATTATTGGCATCCTGATTAAAGAGGTTTAGAATGCCTGTTAACAATACAAAGTGTCATGACTTCATTCAGAGTGATACAAGCTGCAAAATCTGTAGTAGGAATGAAGAAAAAGTGTAAGAAAAGGTTGTTCTCTCAGTCCTATCTACTTGTTCATCTGGTTGTTGAAAATGTGAATTTGCAAAACAAATATCTTTACAATCAATTCCACATATGTCATTACATACAAATAAATAAAAATTACTTTTCAATTCAGTATCTGAATGACAATTCATCAGTAAAGTTTACTAGAACAAGTTATCATCACATTTACAAGCAGCCATATTAATTTATTCAGTTTTCAAAACCAGCTTTATAAATAGTTTCTTTAGCAGTGAAAATATATGCAGTGTCTGTCAACAATAGAATGGTAATATTTTTAATTATGAAAAAATAATTTGGCAATCTTTAGTAAAAAATATTACTCCTTCAAATACTACTCTTACTAAAGACTTGGTGGCCAAGTCCAAACAGCATAGTATGCCTAAATTATGCACACCTAAAACTGGAAATTGCAAAATCTGACATTTATGATAGCTCCTACCAGAGCACCCGGCACTTACAGGAAAATTAGGGAAGGCAGAAGGCTGATACATAACAACTGTGAATGAGGGCACTGTCAGTCTACAAATATTCTAAGAACACCACATTTTAAAAAATAAGGGCATGTAATCAGACTTACTTTTTGCTAAGTATTGAAAAAACCCACTAATAAGTAACTTTTTTACAAATTATTACAACACACTGTAAAAATACAGCCTTTCATAGTTTGGTCTTGTCTGTTATATATTACAAATCAAAAGTACCAAAAACATGCGATTATTTTGAAGAACTCACAAATGCTCCACTTTGCCTTTACTTTAACCTTTGGAAAATTCCCACACTCTCAGTGTATACTGCTTTGAGTTTCTATCAGGTTTTGGTATACTCAGTGTAATGAACACTCGTGATGGGAAGTTACACACACACAAAATACTACCGATAAATAAAAATGCAGCAGTAGGTGATTACTAGGCATTAGGAATCATTACTAGTCCAACAGGAATCATTTAGCACCTACTTCCTGAACAAAGACTAAAAGGACTCCACAGTCAGAGAGATGTCACTTTAAATTTGCTAACTGAGACACTGGTAGGCCTCTCACTGCAGCAGGAAAGAGGTATAGGGAAATTTACACCTGTTGTTTGGAGTCTTTAGATCCCTGTTTTCAAAGAGAATTTGGTGAATTTCTGCATTTTACCTACACCTGGGGTGATGGTCACTACACGTCCAAATTTTTTTATGTCAAGCAGAGAAGTATTGCACAACTTTCTTCTAGTATTTCAATAAAAACTAATTTTAAAATCTTGCACTGTTTAAGTCAATATATTTCTGTGATCCTCAGCCATGTGCAAATTGTATCATTACTGTGAAGTAAAATTTGCCTACCAAAATTTGCTTGAGGTAAAACAGAATTTCTAAAATAAACTTATTATTCTGTTCCGTAACAAACTGCACAGTTATTAAAATAATTTTTTAAAATTACCTGCTCTCCAAGTGTCTCACAGTCTTTAAGTTTTCCCCTTGAACACTGAATTCCACCATTTCCAGTTATTACAACGGTTGCAAAACTTTCCTCTCCAGAAGGACCTCCACCAGGTTCTTTTACTTCAAAAACCTCTGAATAGAAGGCAGGCTGAAGGGTTTCCAGATTTATGAGATACTTAAGTTTCAAGTTTCTGGCAGTGGCTTTGCATTGGCCAAACTGTTGTATAAATTTGCGGAACCTGTACCTTATTCTTTTTCGTGTCAAAATGTGGTAGTCTTGGATTTTTGCTCGCACGCACTTAGGTAAAAACATTTTGTAGCTGTGAATACATAACCAGAAAAAAAGGCTACTAATTTTATCCATTAAATCCAGCAAAGATAATTAGTTCTGTGTTAAACAAGTCAACATTGAAAACCCCTTTTCCTCTAACATAATTTTTTCAACTGTAGAATAACAAAGATCCTCTCTTAGATCTGCAATGTTCTTTCAAATAGAGCTCCCTGTCTTCTTCCGTTTTTCCCCTCATTCAAATGCAACATACATAACATAATGCATTTTCCATAAATTCAAAGATGTGTGTTCTTTCATTACTGAAGTTCTGAGGTAAGGCAGCAGAAGCTGTGAAGAGGATACTGCACAGCAACTACATGGATAAAGGACAGATTTCCTGGCTGAAAATACAGGTGGTAGAATACAACATTCTGGTTGGTTTTCACTGAAGTTCCTATATCACAGGGCATAGCCTGTATGAAGAGGTGAAAGAGCTGCAGGTATCATCCTCAACGAGCTGGCTTCATTCTGTTTCTAACTTCTCCTGATAGGTTTCATTAAAAGACAAACATGGTACAAAGGAGTACCAAGCAGGGACAGAATTAACTCAACTGGAGTAGAAACTGACAGGCTCGATACACCCATGTGAATTGATAAACTCGGGAAAGTTTAGCAGAGCTCTGTCCAAGATGGTTAAGTGCCTGGAGCACATGACATGACAGAAGATATGGGAGCTTGATTTGTTCAGCCTGGAGAAAAGAAGGCTCAAGTAGGGTGTTCTACTATTTGTCTTCTAATAACGTGAAAGGACAAGAGAGGATTATCAGTATCACAGAGGAGACTGATTAGGTACAGAGAAAATCTTTCATGATGACCATGGTCACCTACAGGACAAAACTGCACAGAGATACCAGGGAATCTCCACATCTGGACATTTTCAGAACTTGACTGGATGAGGCCCTGAGTCACTTCATCTAACTTTGAAGGTGGCCCTGACAGGAACAGGGGGTTGGATCTGATGACACCCAGAGGGTGTCTCACCTCAAATTACTGCTTACATATTTTCTCACATAAGAAGCTGCTGCCTTACCTTCCATTAAGAGAGCCAAATCCATTTCTCCAAATCATGAATGGCCACCATGACACAAATTTTCTTTTAATTTCTAGTTTACACAATAGGTAAATTTATGTAACCATTAGAATACATCAACTGCCAACAGCCGAACACCTCCTCCCAGATACTAGTGTGCAAAAATACAACATTTAGGCATCAGATAGATACGAAACAGTTACAAATGACAGAATCACCTGACTGAATTGTAAATGGCCATAGGGGTTTGGTCCTTTTCTTTGGCCACTCTCATCATATCTAGAACAGCCATTCCAAGGCATTCTTCTTGTGTTTCATGAGTAACAGGCATCTGTACCCATCCATCCAAAAAATCAGCTCGCCACTGAGAAAGAATGCAAGAGAACAAATGAAAACTGTAGCACAGCTGCTTATCAAGAAGAATGATTTGGGGTGCAGTTGTTGGGGGAGTTGTGGTTGTGTTGTTTGATTGTTTATGTTTGGTTCGTTTGGGGCGTTTTACTGGCTTGGTTTTTTAAAGACTGAATGACCTACTTTATCCACAAAAAGATGTACTTATGCATAAGGAATACCAGCTGCTATCATGCTTAGAAGCACTGTTTTGAACTTCATCTCTCCAAATACACAATAGGACATGGAATTCAATTTCCATCTTGAGAGGGCTTCAAGCTTTCAAGAGCCTACAGAGTTACTAGGAAAAGATGGAAAGGGAATAAATACTAATAACCTTTACCAATCTGCATTTAAAAATTAGCAAGCAAATCATACCTGTGCAAATAGATAAGACATGACAAGATCATCAAGGACAGGGCTTTCTGCACCGCGAAGAATGCCATACCGGTATGCTCTGTTGCTGCCACTGCAATACCAGTGGGGAAAATAAAACCTGGTAGGAAATTAATTTAAGTAAACATCAATAAACAGAGATTTTAGTTACCAGCATCAGACATTACTGCTCTCATATACATGTGACCAGTGCTGGCTGGTCTGGAGGATCGCTATGAAGCCCTAGTTAGTCAATGAAGGCTTCAGACCCAGTTCTCGGTGTTTGAAAGTACTACAGTATTTAAGCAGGGTGATAAACTGTACTGATAGGAATGAGAACCTTTGCTAAGTGATTCTCACTAATCAGAACACAGAGAATTTTATTAGCATCTTCTAGTTTCTTTTGAAACAGTTCCTAAAGAAACACTCAAGCCAAATTATACAATGTAAATAAACTAAATAATTTACAAAAGGAAAACTGTGACTACAGTTTTAGCTGTCCACATTCAAATATAAGGTTAGGGAAAAATGGTTGTATTGCAGAAACATTCCTGACTACACAGGATAATTACTGTGCATTTCAGAAATGCCACTTATTTCAAACAGACAAGCACAGAGGAGATGAGATTATCATTATTAAGAAAGGTATTGGTTTTACTTCTGCTCTATTTTTATTGTTTGTTTCTTCAATCCAACAGTGGTAAACATATGGGATAGAGAAATTAATAAAGTACATAATTCAAATCACTCCAATATTTTTGACTCTTTTAGCTCCCTGTTTTCCAGAAAGCACCAGCAATCTGTCTGTAACTTCTAAGAGAAACAACAGTTCAACTAAATATCATATTGGTTGTGTTTTCTCACACAGTTTTGTTTTATCATGAAAAGTGTGTAACATTGTATTTAGATTATTACCTTATCCGGTAAATTAAGCTGAGTCTGGTTGTTTCATCTACATGGAAGATGTGATTTGGGGGATACCACATTCTGTCTGTTTCACTCATGAGTGCAAACATGTTATGATACACTGGCATGATACCTACATGAAGAACAGAGAAGCAAACATCTATAGGAAAGTGCTTTCACAAAGTATTAAAAAAATACTGTGGGTTAAAAGTAGCAGATTGCCACAGTGCTCTACTGCTATCAGCAACAGGTACCAATATTGCCAACAATACTGCAATCATGATCCCATAACCTGCAGGCTGCTTTATTAGTTTCATTTCTCCTTCTGCCTTTATGTTTTCTGACTGAAGAGTTCTGTTTACCTGTTGTCCTATACTTCACTGTTAGATTACAAGATTTTCTCTGTATGGCATTTAATAAAATGTCTTCTTATCCTCTCAGTTTAGAAACAGCTTACAACAGTAGATTTTTTTTCTTGTCCTTCCAAAATCTGATCATTTGATTTGAGCATTGATTTTAAGACTTTAGACTGATTAAAATTAGAAGTAAAGCAACACAAAGAAAGTTATAATGACTAGGACAACCACCAGCCATTTCCATTTTAGCAACTCAGTTTAGAACCCACCCAAACATATATTATTAAAATAAAACAGAACTGGAAAATATTTTTTTTCCCTCAACAACTCTGAATTATGCTACTGATAATTGATAAGCAATCCTACTTAATCAGAAACTACAGAAATCAGCTGAGCATCAACTCTTCAGCAGCACCAGAATTTTAATTTGGCTTTGAGGCTCCCAGTTGAAACACAGCCTAATCTATGACACAGGACTGTACTGTGCTGCAGTGTTATGCATCCATGTGATGCCACCACTAGATTTGGAACACAGGTTAAGTGCCTGAAAACTGACAGCACAAAAGGATGAACTACAAGTACTGACATGTATATTCTGTCTTCAGAATTAAAGACAAGAAGAGACACAGATCTAAAGGCCAGAGAGCAGAATAAAAAATTACAAAGTCCAAGTCACAGTAGGTCATATCTAAAGAAAACTTTACATTAAAGCAATATGCTTTGGGGTAAGAAGGCAAAAAAATAATGGAAAAAAAAAAAAGCAACAGGTAAAGACAATAGCAGTAACTTACAATGACCTTAAGAGCCAAAAGAATTCTGTGAAAAGGCAAAGTACCACACCCTTGCTCAAAGACTTAGAATGAAGTAATTGAAATTCTCACAAAAAACCAGGAGAAAAATAAATCCTTAATTTCTTTCTGGTCTAAACAACAACAACTAGGTAATTAGTGAAGGGGGCAAACCCCGTATTTCTTTCATCACATCTAAACTGCATGTAAGACAATCAGAAGAAACAACCAATCAACACCACATATAGAACCACATAACCCTTTGGAACAAAACATATTTCAGTCTTAAACAACAACTAGTTTATTAAATTTGATATAAAAAAGGGGTTGCCTCTATAGGGGTCCAGTAAGAGGGGTAAGAACTAGAGTTCTATCGTGCAGCTGTGAAGATTAAACTGAAATCTGTAGGCTAATCATTTGAACTTTTTAAAACCAAAGCTCTGCAAAACATACTAGAGTTGCAGGTCCTAACACATGATTTTCTATGAAAAGGAGTCATAGACTTACAGGAAACTAGAGAAATGGAAAACAATTATGTAAGGCAATGAAAGAGAAACCAAACCAGAAAAAACCCCCACAGAAAAAAAACCTGAAAGGATTAGTAACTGAAAGACTGGCTGTAATTCTAAATGTTGCAAATTTATGGCGCAATAAGACATACTTGATCCATCCAAGTTTTGAGAAATTTTTTATGGAGTTAGAAAGAAACATATCCCATGCAACTAAACATGGTTCTCGTTTGATGTGTGAAGTGGGATGAACTATACTATACTACATGTCAGTCATCCACAAGCAGTAACTTAGCAGTTTTAAGGCTGTGTGGTATCTGTATCCCAAACAATTTCAGATCAGTTACAGTGCAATGGATGTGAGAATCACTATACTAAACACCATTTAGGGCAATGCTGAATATTTACCTATATACCTAGTGAGACCTACCTAGTCTCATGAACTCATCTACCCAAACTACTAACCATCCCATGGAAGCACACTGAACAAGAAAACATTTCAAAATCGTATTCTTACATTCAAATGCTAAGCTGCTTTATTTCACCAGATATACTGCAGACACCACAACCACCATGCCACACCACCTCTCAAAAAACCCCACAGATATTTCAAGATCGTATCATTGCCATTCTGAGACTTTAACCAAGCAGGGGACATGACTGTGGTACTCCACCTACAAATCGGAAATATTTAAATTAACCCCTCCCCCTTCCTCTATCTTCATTTGTATGAAAAGTAAACTGTGTATTCTTCCATCCCTCATACTCACGCATTTATAGTTCTGAATGGTAACTTGCACCATTCACTGTCAGTGTTTAAAGACAAAGATCATACATATTTTTCAAGAAAAATACTTTTTTTATCCCTTCCCCTTGAGGACTATGCATTTCTTAGCTACACTTAACGCTCAACAATTATAAAACAGAGCAAATCCCTTTATTAGATAAGAGTCTTGAAAATTGTCCACAAAAATCTGACAAAAGCAAAGAGGTCAGAAACGTCTCTCTTCATGTAATTCTTACCACCTCTATTAATTGCAGGGACTTTTCAAGTGATGGTAATTGCAGCACTTAAATGTTTTCTCCAGAAACAATGAAAACCAAAAAACTGGCATGGGGAATAAAAGTCTGCTGCTGAAGCACAAACATGTCAACAATAGTGAAAGCTTACGAGAAATGTATTTTTCACCCCAAGTAAAATCATAAAAGCCATTCACAACAGGTACTGAAAAGCCTCCCCTGGATTTTTTGCACTGCATTAACCATGCTATCAACTCAATCAGTGATGATTTAGGAGAGAAGAGAGTGACTTAGATATAATTAATCAGAATTTTCTCTGCTTTGCTTCTCCAGCAAGGGCTATCAAATAAATTTTCTGGACTATTGCAACGAGAAGATCTCTTCACAATTTATTTATTTATTATATAAGGCTAAAGAAAGGAGCCTTGTCATGCTATACAGACTGTCAAGTAACATCATGACAGACTAAAACACAGCATAAGTTTATAATTCAAACTTCTGTTTCAACCCTAAAAAAAAAAAGGAAGGTTCTTCTTTTCCTCATTATGATTCTAGAGCTTCACATCCAGACAAGTCTCACTACTTCATTTATCCTGAGGCAGCTAAGAGAATACAGTTTTTCTCTATCACCTCCTTTGTTAGATTAGGAACCCTTTCTCCCATATAGTATGTTTTTATAAGCTAATGTCCCTCTTTTAAGAAAAAATAAAAACCAGAAAGTGTAAATCACAACAAGCCATGACACCACCATGAAATGTGAAAGCCATGCAGAGTCTGCAATAGAAATACTGTCATATGAAACTCTCAATTCAAGCACATTAAGTTATTAGACATGAAAAGGGTAAAGCAATTAGTTGATGATTAAAAACAATTTTTAAAATCTCAAATTTTCTACTTAAAAAGTCTAATACATACATTCGTTCTCACACAAGTGAAAGTAAACTACTTAAAACTTATGTAGCCCTACATACACCAGATGGAAATTTGCTTGCCTTTTCTGACATAAAAATAGTATCTTGCACTCATCATTCATACAAACTGGAGGCTTACCAAACCCTTAACATCCCCTTCAATGTCACTATCCTGTCAACAAAATGCTTTCTGAATAGTCAATCAAAGCTTGTATTTCTTTTCCTGGAAAAACAGAATTGCCCAGAGTTCTGACTAATTCACTCCCCAGCTAGGGGCGGAGCAGCAGGGGGCTGCATGTTCTGTGTGGATTTTCAGGAAAGGCTATCACCTAAAGGATGACAAACAAACAAAAACCAAACAACACCACCACCTCACAAAAACAAGCAAACAAACACACACACACACCCCCAAACCAAACAAAACCACCAAACAAAAAACCGAACCCCCGGTGAACAATTATAACTCAATGATAACTCTGAGCTGTGCGAACCCTGAGTCATGTCAATCCTGGAAATTCAGCATGTTAGGAAAAATCGGCCTACAATTCCCTTGTTAGTAGCAAGGAATCTCTTCTGAAGCATACAAGCAAAGAGGTACTACAAATCATCACATTACGCAATGCAGTCTCTTCCTTGAAAACATTTAATTGACTGCAAACACTGCCAGCATTTGTCACATTAAATGCTTTGAAATAGTGTTTTTACTTAGGTATAATTAAAAATTCTCTGCTGTTTTATGATTTTCCAAGACAGATGAGCATTTTTCAAGGGAAGTACGATGGAATTTCCAACCTATTGGCAATTCAGATGGTGAGAATTAAAATGTTCCTAGGTGGAGTTTCAGGATAATAACATTTAAAAGAACCCACAAACAGAACAGAACCCAACAGAATTAAGGTCTTCTGTTAACTGCTAGCTGTCCAAAACTCAGCAACCTTGTCAGGATTTCAAAACTTGTTCTCTCTTGGGATTCTAGTTCCATTAGAAAGTTAAGATTACAGAGTTTACTGATCCTAACAGAAAGGGATGTGATATAAAAACAAAAGCCTGTCAAGAAGTAGATAAAGTCAGATACATCCTACAGAAATCTAGGGTTCTCATACACCAGGGGACAAGGCATGACAGAAATGCAAGATGCTACACAGTATTATGTTCCTGCATTAGTAAAACATTTTTCAGGGTGCTGTTCAAATATTCTAGTTACATTTAAAGTGGTTATCTCTGCATAATTGGCTACTACTTTTTTAAGATTTTCGAGAACATGGCATAAATTCATTTGCTTAACACCAAACATTGCCAAGCTTGTAACTGTAACTGTTCGAACCATGACTTACAAACTCACTTACCTAAAAATATCTTCAATTTGTTAACTTTAATCCTGTAAAAGATTGGATTACACATACAAGTGATGCACATATTTTTTACTCATATTATTCAGCTAACACAATAAATAAACAATTTGTTAGTTTAAATATTAAAAGAAAATTACTTTGCCATATAATAATCTTCTGTATAATTTAGTATTCTAGTTAGTTACAGTCCAAAGTTGCCTATGTATTTTAATTACTTTGTCTAATGATAAAAACCCTGAAATCCACTTAAAAGACATTGGGAAGTATCTTATTGCAAAATTACTGATATAGCATAGTAACACTAAAGTAGTATACCAATCAACTAACTTTCTTTCTGTATACAAAGAAACACATTCAAGATTCAAATTCAGACTTCAGATGGTTTCTAGTAGTCTATATCTGATTTACCTATACCACAACAAAATTAATGTTATTTTCAATTACACATGCTAACTTTAAACAGATTTCTAGATTTTTTACTAATTTAAAATTTGAATTAAAAAAAAATTATGAATAAAGTTAAAAACTTTTCTGTACACAATCATGTTTATTCTGTAAAGTATCACATCAAGTTTGTATTATGACTCTCTTGCACCACTCTGGTGGCTTTCTTGAATCATTACTTCAACTTCTGTTCAAATGGCCTTCACTGCTTGACAGTCTTATAAATTGATTGTAAAGATATGAAAAAGAGCCTAAAAGAGAAATTCTACTTAAGATTATTTGGCAGAGAATATAAAAGATTAAAAGGTTTAAGATCATTATTTGAGAAAACAAGCCTCTGATTCTGAATTTAGAAGATACACCTAACACAATGATTCTGCAACCTCTAGAACGATTTTTCTGTCATATTTCATTTCCATCATTAGTTAGTTCCTCTAATACCACTTTCCCCCTCAGGCCGAGAACAATACCTTTTCTTCAATTTGGTGTGACATTTTTAATATTTTATTTGGCAATTAATTAGCTAACATACAAGAACTGAACCATGACTGACACATCAATTTAAACTTAATTTCAAGACACCTTATTGGTTGTCGCATTCCTGTTTGGAAAATGTGATATTCATTTTTATGTTCAGTGGCCCTTATGAAAAATATAAATCCATAAAAATTTTTATTTTCATTATATTGTTCAAAAACCAGAAAACATTTTTTAAATAAACTTTTTCAAAAAAAGGCTGAGTTCTTGCATGCATGTATCAAACTGGCAGAATAATATTTAGACAGTCTATTGTTTTTCTAGCCAATACATACCAGATATAACAGATCTAATGTCAAGTCAGCAGCGACTGGAAAACCTTCAATTGTTTGAACAGTTTGAAAAGTACGTAACAAGAGTCTCTCTGACTGCTGATGTTTGCCTGGATCCAGTCCTGCTTGCCACCAGTAACAGTCATACTTGGATGTAACCAGCTCTGCTATCAAAAGATCTATCAATCGTTCAAATCACAAAGTTAACAATTCCAAATTTGTTATATTTCAGTCTTGCTTACTACCTGAATCACTCCCTTCTTAATGAAGTATTCTGACTCATACTAACTCCCGAAAGATGAGTCTTGCTGACATAAACATTTTTTGACTGAGTGGAGACGTATGTGTTCTGCTACACAACCACAAAAACTTCCCAGGAAATTTAAAAAAAAAAAAAAAAAAAAAAAGCAATGCCACACGATTTAAGCACTAATAACTGTTATGAAAGAGAACAAAAACCTACAGCCATTTTATCCTTTTCCACTAATTTAGGAAGAAAAGAAGTTACAAATTCCTTTGAGAAAAAGGTTGTACAGTACTGCCCTAGCATCTGCCAGGCAGAAGTCACTTTTCAAAGGGCTTTGTCTACCTCAGCTCTGCAAGGACAAAGGCTTAACATGATAAAACAGTTCCTTCACACAAGTAAGAATAAACCATTAGTGATATATTTTAGAAACCCAAGTGAAAAAAGTTGAAACAATAGAAAATTGTAAAAACAACTTGATAAGGAGTACTATTCATACAAAATTATGTTTAAAACAGTCAACTGTAAGAGGATACACATAGGAGCTAGAGTACTAGCCCTTCTAGCAAACCAGAAACTATCCCAGAAAGCTAGAAGCCTTGAGAACAGCTGGTGAGGTCTGACAAAACAAGTAACAGAGTATGAAGTCTTCAGTTGATGTCACAGGAAACAAGTCTAACTGGATTTGTAAACTAGCAGTAATTTGATTTTGCATGTTTGTAACACAGATGAAAAGAATATCATACATGACATGGGCTGCACATTTTCCTGGCAAACTGGATAGTGCATTCTGCACTATCCAAAAGAATAAAAGAGTCTCAAGATTCTAGCTAAAGAAAACAATTTAAACTTTACCAAAAAAAAGACCTAAAGACTGGTTGAGGGAGGTGATTCTTCACCACTACTCTGATCTCATGAGACCACACCTGGAATAGCTCTGGTGCCGCTAATGCAAGAAGGACATGGAACTGTTGAAGCAAGGCCAGAGGAGGCCACAAAGTTGGTAAGAGGACTGGAGCACCTTCCCTACGAAGACAGGCTGAGAAAGCTGGAGCTGTTCAGCCTGGAGAAGAGAAGGTTGTGTGGAGACCTCACAGACACGTTCCAGTATCTGAAGGGGGCCTGCAGGGAAGCTGGAGAGGGACTCTTTGTCAGGAACTGCAGTGATAGGGCAAGGGTTGGTGGCTTCAAACTGAGAGTAGATTCAAATTAGAGATCAGGAAGAAATTCTTTATTGTGAGGATGGTGAGGCACTGCAACAGGTTGCCCAGAGAATTTGCCAGTGCCCCATCCCTGCAAGTGTTCAAGCCCAGACTGGATGGAGTTCTGAGCAATCTTGTCTAGTGGGAGGTGTCCTGGCCCATGACAGGGGATCACCATCAAAAACATAGCTTAGCTTCAAGAAAACTGCCAGGTCCATCTGTCAAATTCCAACCTACATGGTCATTAGAGAAGAAGAACCTCACAAGGTTAAAGCTTTGTAAACCTCCAATACCAATTTCCTCCTGGTCTACCAGAATGAATACCAGGCAGTGTCTCTATTGAACTCATCCTATGTGCTTATCTGTTTAAAGTTCTCTTGTTACATGAAAAGCAACTCTCTGAACTCAGATCTTAGACTCTGAAACACCTAGAGAACTTAGAGGAAGAATGGGCCTTAAACCCAGAAGAATCTTAGTGAAATTACCATATACTAATAAATTATCAACTCAGAGCTCAGTCACTGCAAGAAACTTATCAGCAAAGGAAAAATTACAGATCCCTCCCAAAACTAAAGTCATTACAACTATATTTAAAAACAGTATAGCCACCAAAAGACAAAATCACAGAAGTCTAAGACCATTTGGAGACAAAAAAAGTACAGTCAGAGTCAGCAGTCTGATAATTGTGACCCACTCACTGGAAAAGAAGTACTTCACAGAATCACAGAATCACAGAATCAATTAGGTTGGAAAAGACCTTTGAGAACATCAAGTCCAACCTATGACTGAACACCACCCTGGTAAACTACACCATGGCACTGAGAGCCACATCCAGTCTTTTGTTAAACACAAAATTGGAATTACAAGCCCTTCTTTTAAATTCATTTGCACCTGAAATGTAGCATTTGGAAAGCTAAATCCAGCCTTGTAACAGTGCAAATCCAAATCAACATATGGAGAGACTCTGTGTACATGTCTCTGTGCGCATACATAAGGAACAAAAAGATGGTCACTTTCATATCCAGAGATTATTGGAGTTCCTTTGTTTTATTAAAAAAAAAAAAAATCAATGTACTTTTGCAAGGAAAGGAAGATTCATGCACAAAATATATGACTGAAATAATTTACTACAGATTTCAGCACTGGTTTATGCTAGACTCTGGGTAAATGTAACAATTCAAAGGCATTCAAATGTAACAATTCAAAGGCATTCTTAGAGATCAATGTATTATTTATTTATTTATTTATTTAAAATATACCACCATGTTATTTACACACTTTATGTTCTAAACCATTACAAAGACCATTAACCACACACATAAGCAGTCATGTTATATATAATAGAACGGTTTCCTTCTGCAAAGTGATTAAGCATGTATAATATACAACACATGCATAACTTCCAGGACCAATCTGTTTTGCAGGGCTGCATCAGGAAGTAAGTCAAGCTATTTACAGCTCCTGCTGTGGTTTAACTATTCAAACTGTATCTCAGCTCAATGAAAGAAGACTTTCAGTTAAAGGATGGTACACCCTTAAGTTATTTGAAAAAACGTGGCAGTCACCCAATTCAGCTTCACAACCATTCTAACAGGAACAGTTTTACAGTCTGGTGCTAATTACTTCTGAAAGAACAGAGAAATTAGCATTTCAGTCTAAATGCCACCATTTTGATGAGCTCTGGATTGTTAAAAGCTTTCTTGTATGAAGCTGAATTTCACTGCTTCATTAGATCAACTGTTAGTTATATACTTACCACAGGCTTTACATGCAACAGCACAAATCTCTTCTGCAACATATTCTCCAGCTGAAAATTGAAGGTAATCTCCTTCTGTGTTCCCAGGAGAATGATAAAGGTACACTTGAAGCAATGGTTCTGTCTGCTTGGGTGTACTGTTATTCCCACGGATGTCACCATTCTGGTGGACAGTAGAAGTTGCTGCACTTTCCATATTTGTCATTGTAAGACAAGCCATAGTTTGTTTTCGTTCCGTTCAGAGCATTTGTCTGAAAGAAACGTAAGAAATACTTCTTGACTAACAGTACTTGGTTTTATTTGTAATACTCCTATTTAGTGACAGTACTGTTTTGACACTGAATAAATATTAAAACTTTAAGACGAGAATGGCTTAGGCGGTTTACAAACAGCCAAGTTTCTCTTTGATTTACTACATCGCCCTAGAGGAAAAGTAACATACAGTATTACACGATAAAACAAAGTATTAACTGCAAGTCCAGATGGACGATTATCACTTTTCACTGGATTTTAGACAGCATGCGCTCATCTGTCCAACAGCAACACACTAATTAAACCGGAAAGCCAAGAGAATCACTTTAATGACATGTGTACAACTCATTTTATTCCCAATTTAAACCTAAAAGACAAAATAACTAGTTGCGTCACAAACTGGCACTATGAAGAGAAGGATAGAAATAGCACCTTTAAGCTAAGTTTTCACCGTAAGCAAACACTTTAAAAAACAAGTGCTAATTGAGATGAGAATCTAACAGACTTGGTTTGCACCTACGAGTGGGAGATCTTCCAAGATTACCTTCTTTCAGAAAAATAATTTAATCTGCTCTCAAGCTAACAGTCCTCTGTGATAAATGTAATCAAAGAAAAGAAGACTTCAATAATGCAATAAATAACCACAGGTATATCTGATAATGAAAAAAAAAAAAAAAGATTTAAAATGTGAGATTACACAGGATATTCCAAAAGCCAGTTGAAGAATGTCTTTGCTTCTCTGTGACTTCATCACAATTTTAATCGGTATCATCCATGCTTATGCCAAAGGCTTCAAACACAGTCTAAAAGCTTGCTTCTGTTAAAAGTGATTCCATGTAGCTGCCACCCGAAATTCTGCATTTCATATTCTGAATATAGGTCTAAACAAGACAATTATAAAGATTTGGGTTTTTAGAATCAAAGAATGGTTTGGGCCACAATAAAGTCCCCCTGATGCCTCCTTCTCTTTGAGCTGAACAATCCCAACTGCCTCAAGTCTTCCCTCATGGAAGAGGCACTCCAGCCCTCTGGCCCTCTGACTGTTTTGGTGGCCCTTCTCTGGACTCACTCCAACTGGTCCATGCCTCTCCTGTGCTACGGGCCCCAGGGCTGGACACAGGACTCCCAGCATCACCTCACAAAAGCACAGCAGAGGAGAATAAGAGAATCACACCCCTTGACCTGCTGGCCATGCTTCTTTTTATATCATAAAGTTGGTTTTCTGGGGTGCAAGTGCACATTGCCAGCTCATGTCTCACTTTACATTTACCAGGATCCCCAAGTCCTCATCCACAGGGCTGCTGTTAAATCCATTCATCCTCCAGCCTGTACTGATCCTGGAGATTGTTCTAACCTAAATGCAAGATCAGGTGCACTTGGTCTTGTTGAACTTCATAAAGTTCCCCTGGACTCACTCCTCAAGTCTGTCAAGGTGCCTCTGGATGGTGTCCCTTGCCTCAATCCCTTCAGCTGCACTAGTCAGCTTGGTGTCATTCCCAAAATCACTAAGGGTCTGCATGTCACTGCTGAAGATATTGAATGGTTAATAAAGATATTGTACTTGAAAATGTAACTGTTTAAGCTAAAAATATGTTTATTGTTTTGCATAGGCGTATGGGTGTTACACTCTTAATGTGTTCTTTTCAACAGCTTTTGTTTGCATTGAACTATGTTGCTTTTTCATAAAAGAGCTGTTTGGAGCATGTTTTGGGGTTTTTTTTAAATTTTCTGTTCCTAACTCCAATTGCTTAAGAAAGGATGAGTGCATGAATATTTATTAATGTGGGCTAAAAATGATGTGTGCTGTGGAAATCACAACAGTTATATCAGCAAGAAAAAAAGGCTGAACACCTTAAATAAGGAAAACATTAACTTCATGAGTTATGAGATGACAAAAATCTTCAATTACACAAGAGGATAAAACTGCGCTACCATTATGCTAATTCTGGGGGAAAGAGAAGAGAAAAAAGACACCATTACCAAGTGAAAAATGCATCCTTTTACTTCCCAAACTAAGCAACACAAAGAACCAGTGTATCATAGATAGATAAAAATGAATGTCTAGATGCAAATGTCATTCATTACATTTCTTAGGCTCTTATGTAGGGGAGATATGGATTCCCTATGCCTCATTTACAAAGCCAGCCACCTTTAAACGAGAAAATACGTGCTTTCACCTCCAGAAGTAGCACAGCTAACAGGTACCTATGAAAAAAAGCATCTCTCTTAACTCAAGAAGGAATTACGTTTTTTAGAAGAAAATAACCACCATACTACTAGAAACATTACATTTAGAAGATTTCTCACTACCTGTGTCAACATTACGCAAGATGAAATGTTTGTGCTCTACAACTTGCTTTTATAAAACATTCACAGCTTTAATCCACAGCTTTAATCTCCACAGGAGGCCATCTTTAATTACTACAGTAGTTGTCCCAAAAAGTCCAACATTAACCCTCTGTTTATTCAAACTTTCACCTGAACTGACACATCTTTTCATTTTGGTCACTGCACATTATGTCTATCCAACACTGAATGGAAATATAATTTGTAAACCTAACTGAAAACCTGGTCAGCTTCACAGGTGTACTAAACACATGTGCTTGTGCCCACCTCTCCTTCATAAGATCTGTGTATTTACAACATATTTGTCCTTTCAAAAAACTCCCATCATTCCCTCTTTGTTTCTGTATAAAAAAACTCAATAAACCAAGAAGGGAACCTTGCTTAATCACACCTAAGAACGTGAAATAGCAATAAAATGCAGTAAAAAATGCAAAGTAAATACTGTAGCAGAATACTCTACTCTGTTCTATTTGCTGCACTAATTTCAAAGGTTCCATGTGACAAGGTGAAAAAATCTCAAGAGATGGTATTTGTAAAACAGTGTCATGACTTCAAATTAAATAGTTTTCAAGTTTCAAGTTTGTCTTTAAGTCAAAGTGCAGACAAAACAGATGAAACCAAGAAATATTCCTACATCATTTTCTTCACTGAAAATAGAAGATGCATTTTTGTGGCCTCTGTCTTATACATGTAACTAAAGCAGTTACATGGACAGAGCCTCAGATGCAAAGTAACTGAAACACAAGGTCACCACTTGCTGGTGGTGTGAAAAACAAAGCAAAATTGCTTTCATCTGTATATCTTAGCAGACAAGTCTCCAGTTGGACACACTTGGTTTTCCCTGCTTTGCTCCATCCAGAGACAACTATACTAGCAAAACAGAAACATTAAACATGGCAAAAAAATTAACTGCTGTTGATCCAGAATATTTAAAATACAACCTATTCTTCTGATGAAGTTAAGCATTTTGAGACTAAATATACTGGGAGACAATAAACTATTTGCAGAACACACAGAGTATAATTTTCGGGGTTATACAGATTTGTTATCCTACTGTAATTCAAAAGAATTCTGTGTTTCTGTAGAGAACATATATAATTCTCACAGCTGTATGAAAGGATTTAATATATTCAGAATGGGACTTTTGTAGATAAGTTACTCAGTACCACAAAGGTATTTGTTTGACAAAAAAACCCAATACCAAGTCCACATGCATTTTTAAGTGGATGTCTGACATAATGAAGACACAATGAAAAAAATGGCATACTCTATCATCCATGTCAGAAGTAGAATAGGTAACAAAATCTGAGATACAAAGATGATGTTTTGGAAATGAAAACTACTAGCTGTGAAAGATGTGATTCTGGTATGGATGAATAGATGACTTGGTTCAATAGGATTATTTTATGTTCCTAATCTGGATAATATTCTAAAACATGGCTTCTAAAGGATAAGATTAATCATTCCCTATATTGCTCTAACCACAGTCACCAGCATCTACAACAGAACATGTTTATACACAATTCTCTGTTGATGTTTGTTCCTCCAATGCACCTGAAAATCATTTTCACCAGCCACACTGGGCTGCAGTAATTCATACGGTTCTTTTTAAGCCAACCATCAAGAAACTGGTTAATGAGATGCTAAATTATGACTTACGGAAGACATTTCACTAAACATGGAGGACATACAAAATTCTCATGATTTAGTAATATGCAGCATTCACAGCCTTCAGAAGACTGTTTTTCAACTTCCAGTGGCTGGGGGCGCGGGGAGCATTTGAGCCAATAGGTGGCTGTTGAAGGGAAGCCTCCTGAGCCAGGGTCTTTAGCCATGCCACTTCAAATGTACAACTTCAAAGGTTCAAAAATGAGAGCATCGTCTCACTACAGATAAATCCCCAACAGTTAATTACCTTTTTATCACTTGAGAAATCTCTGTATTAAACATGGGAGTGATGAAGCCCTTTAAATAAGCATGTCACAAGCCATCTACTTGCTGTAGGAATCCACAGAAAGTCAGACAAAGCATGTACACGGGCAGAGGTGGAGCATAATGTATCTGCAATAAAAACACAATAATAAAAAATGTTAACGGCTGTGAACAATACATAATGCATGATTATTGAAGAATTCAAATCTGCATTTAGATACAAAGTGATCCCCTCTTCTTTCATTTGCCCAAATTCCTGTCATCTTGCCAAGAACTTTTTAAATTTAGGCTTTCTAAAATACAAAATTAAAAAAGAAATTTAAACCACATTTTTGGTACTGCGGCTGCTTCTCAGTTCTAGCAAGAAATTGGTGTAGAAGCCAGATACCTGACTTCAAATGTAATTACCAGTATTTCTTTCCACACATGTTTTTCTTTTCTGTGAATACAGCATCAGTTTATGAAAACTGTTGATGGCATTACATGAAGAAAATAGAAATGAAAAAGGAAAAGTAATCACAAAAAGAGACATGGTATGTTGTAGCAATAGTCCCTTTTGTCACAACAATTAACTCTGTTTGAAAACTGACAACATCCACTCATTTCAATTCATGTGGAAGTTAAGACCAACTGTCTTGCAGCAGGAAGGGCAAGGGCACACCCACCCTTGCCCTCTTTGCACAACACTTCTGTGGTTGCAGGAAACCCTATTTGAAAGCACTCAAGCACAACAGCAGCTTCCTGCAGCAGTGAAAAATATATCTTTGTGACCCTCCCAACATAGGAAAGGGCCTCACAGAGAATCAAAAATTAATTTTAAAACTGAATAAAGTGGGAGAAAATACCGTGGAAGTTCCAAGGGGGCAGAATTCAGATTGGGAGAACTCTTCAAGTTTTATGTTTGCCCCTGAACAGGATCGAAGATACCAACACTGTTTCCTCAATGCCATGTGCTGTGCTGACTGAGTCTACCATGAATACCACATTTCCTCCCTTCTTCCCTCCCCAAAAAAGAACCCATCTCAATGAGCAATTCTCAATTCAGCTTCTTTCCCCACAGAAGTCAAACTGATGGCAATGATTAGTGTTTCTCCTCTTGCAATACTAGAGAGAGACCTTTTTGCCTTGCTTGGACGGCTGTGTATTCTGTATGCACCTCCTCCAAGTGCCTCAGGTCATACCAGCACCTGATCTGAAGGCCAGTAGAGTCAGTGCAAGTTTTCCAGACCTGTGCTGAAGCGCCAGAGGGAGAGAGGAAGGGTTGTTTGGGGGAGAGCTGTCTATCACTGACCTACTGAGCACACATTTCATGCACACTGATCTGAGAGCACAACCTTCGAATAAAGCAGAGAATCACCACCTGTTCACACAGGTTTCAGATTAAGAGGCATTGTGGGTATTCTAAATTATTTTCTATTTTGAAAGTACTGTTCCATGCTCAAAACTGGCATTCATTATTCGCAGTCAGGCTCCTGACTTGGAGCAAAACTGCATGAAGATTTATCTGACCGTGTTTAACTATGTAGTTTTTCCACAAACCCAGCAGAGTGAATGCAACATTTTGAATAGCTTCAGTGACACTGCAGCTTGCATTTCAATGGCAAAAAAAAAAAATCAATAAAGTAGCCTAATATCAAGTCTATTCTTCACATGACAAACAAAAATGACTGCTTGCTTATGAAAGAGCAGCTTATAGCTGTCAACAAGAACCATGGAAACTCAGAGATAAAAAACTCCAATCTGAACAGGTTCATATAAGATAGTTCTTTCTTTCTCTCCCTACCCTTTTTTTTTTAAGAGAGAGTCAGCTACTTTTTCTTCAGCACACATTCACTGACATACTCATTTATAGGATCTGCATCAAGGCCTTATAAAACTACTCAGTTCACACACTTTCAGACCAACTAAGTCTCATCTGACAGAACTTACTCTTTCAGAAGCAGAGCTGCTGTACCAATCTCACAGTGCACCATCTTGTCAGTGACCTAGTTCCTCCCTTTCCTCCTTTCCTCTATCTTTTCAAGTCTACACCAGCTTACATTTCTGATAGCTGCAAAGACTTAAATGCCCAGTTCCAAGATTAACTTAAGATTCTAATGAATCTCAGTCAAAATAAATTAGTCCATCATCTCCAACTTGCCACTGTCTGCAAAAAACACAATACAGAATTTATTATTTCAACAAGCCTTCAGAACTGCTATAAATACAACTAGTGTTTGTGCCTGTGTCACCAACTACTCAGTTTACTAGTGAAAGAATAAAGATTAAATAGCATTTTCTACTCACAAGCAAGACCTTGAAGACATAGGCTGTCTCCCAACAACTCAATATGTTTATTGCCAGTAAACCGAGATGACAGCAATGTGCACCCTTTCCATCTGCTTATACAGACATCCTTCATTCAAGGAATTTGAATGAACATCAATAATGAAAGCCTTCCCAAGTGATGGTGGGTAGGTGGTGTAGCCGGATGCTCTGCCTGGAATGGAGTAATGGAACTTGAACAATGCCTTATTTTCCAAAGCTATCTGTGGTGAACTAAGAGGGGGTGTGTCATACTGCTTTTGGTGTTGAATTATGCTAAAACCAGTCTGACTCATCAACACCGAAGTTAAACATCCTGATAATGAGGTGAAGATGTGGCAGATATGGTAAAGTATCCTCATCTAAAAATGCTAAGGTGACACAGTTGGCCTGGATACGACTCACAGTCAACCACTTCACTCTCTGAAAGTCCAGTTCCACTTTCAAACAGGTTCTTCCAACATATCCCTTCTTGAAGCGTGTGTGAAGATTCCTCTTTTGGGTGAAGATGCCCCTCTACTCCTCCAGGTTAAGTGAAACAGTTTTGCCCACAGTAGGTGCTATGGGTAAGTAACATCAATCTCTACTTAATAATTTTTAGGGGGTTTCTTCACTTGCTTTAATGCAATTGCTTTGACATAGTACACTACACTGTCCTAATTTAGCTTCTATATTGGGTAGTAAATAATTCTGATTAAGATCTTTATGTCTGATCACTTATTATAGTAAATAATTCATTTTTATATAAATATATCTGCTTTGCCTTCCTTAATCCTGTGGGACAAAGTTGTACAAAGGTTCAATCACAACCCTATAATTTCTTAGACTTAAAACTATTAGTCTGGGGCTAAGATTGGATCCAGCCACACTAGGTTCCTCTACAAGAAGGAGTTTAGAAGGCAAGGAGGTCCCTTCTGCACCTCATGACTCAATGGGAGCTTCTCTAAACTTTGTCTGAAGGTCTCACTCCACTTGTGACAGGAGATAAGACTGCAGCAAAGTATCACAAAAAATGCTAACACGTCTTACATTACTCAGTAGTAACAGACCATCACAAGATTCTAAAGGGTATTATTAGGTATCTTGTTCCGAGACCCCAAAATAAAGTTTTTACCTCTAAATCTAAACTTGGACTAAGAAAAAAAGGTCAGTCAGTTTCCTGCTTGCAATTATTTTGGCTAGTTTGTTTGATTTACATTTAATATGTATACTTAATATTTAATTATAGTCTTTGGGGCTCAGTTTGAATACACAGACAAATGAAGCACAATTAAACTTTCCCATAACATGCACTCAACATAGCTTGTTATGCTATAAAAAGTTTAAAATCTTAAGATAACAATAGTATTCATATTCTGCATGTGTAACATGTCGTATCCTTGCAAATCTGGTCTGATTTTCTTTGTCTATGCAGGTTTGTTTCAGTGGGTTGCTTTAAAAACAAAAGTACATTAAATTCAAGGAACCAAATGCATAGACTAATCTGACAGGCAATAAAGTACTGTAGTTTTAAAACACCACCTTGTACAGAATGACAGTGCTTCTTAATGGTCCAAGAGGTTATGAAGTCTTTGTTCAGTCAGAACGTGCCACACCAACTGGAATTTCACAAAAAATTCACAGCAACAGATTCATATATTTCCAATACATATTCATGAGAAAACATTCTCCTGACTAACTTTGTCAAAATATTCAACAATACCTTTAAAAATACTAAGCATTCTGGAAAATCTGAGAACTTTTTTCCATTGTTTGGATAATAGGTGCCAAATCCATAAATAAGGTTAATCTGCAATTTGAATGCATCATCTTCTGCATTAAAACTGTTGTCTTTTCTCAGGTAGCATTTGTTCTGACCTTAAAAACAACTTTCACAGAAGTATAAAATATTGCCTTAAAGCATATTCAAAGAAGTTCAGTGAACAAGGAGCGTGTCTTAAGTTTTCACAGTCATTTTTCTAATATGCTCTGCCTATTGTTGCTCTGCCATGAGCTAAAGCCACACAAGAGAAAACAACTGCTCCTACAAGAAACAACTGCAAAAACTTAAATAACTCCAAAGGAGGTTTCCTGTTTTATCAGCTTTATACTAAGAGCACACAAGAATTTTTAATACACTAACATTTGAATGCGTGGGGTAGCAAGCAAATACAAAAGAAAGGTGACAGATTAACGTATCGATGACAAAATATGCAAAAAAAAAAAAAGTAGAGAAGCAAAGATAACATTTGCTTACAGTTTTCACTTGGAAAACCACTACCAGTATCCACAATTCAGTCCATGAACTTTTGCGGAAGGAAAGAGTAATGATCCTGGCCTGATCCGCTTGCATGACACACAAGGACTAAGTGGATAAAAGCTGTTAATATGAGGATTGTCATCTTTCCATTCTGGTTAGAAATCTAAAAATTGTGATTTCTAAGTTCTTCACAACAGAATGAAGTAATTGCTGTACTTATTGCAGGAAGAAAACTACCTGGGGCTGCTGCTGTTTTCTGCCTGTCAGAAAACAAATGAACACCACATTCAGGTAGAAGCCTCAACACCACAGTAACCTGCCAGGTAGGTGAGTTACCAGGTAAGTAATCAAATCAAAGACCTGCTCATAAGCAACAGCTCTATTTAGGTTCCATCAGAACTTTGGCAACAGTTGGTCCATATCTGCAAAATATTTCAGTTTCACTACGGTGATAAATTTCAGCAAAAGTCTATTTCATCAGAAAACTTCCAAGCAATTCAAATGGTTGCCCAATCATTTGGCAAAGATTATGTCCCCAGACAACGGCATCTGAGGGTCTTTAGTCCATTCAGAGCCACCATTATCTGCACATCTTTATAAGCATGGAAGACATAAGAAAAATAATGATAATGGGTCAGGAAGACTGCTTGCATGAAGCATGTGAAAAATATTACCAATTTACCATTATTCCCTTATATATCTCTCAAAGTCTTCTAAAGTGATGCAATGAAAGATGACAACACCAAAATTAGGACTACGTGATATTTTCACAAGTATGCCACACCATACTAGACTTTGTTTTGCTAACTGTACTAAAAACTGAATACTGTTTAATAGCTCAGATCATAAATAAAAGTTACTTACTAGAGCACAGGTTTTCCGTAACTGATTCTTTGATTTCTTTCAGAAAGACACTAAATAGGAATTGCCAGTATTCCTGTGTACATGGAGGAAATTAATTCAAAGTAAAAAGCAGGATTGCTTGCTACTGGTCTCATTCTGCCTGGTTGGCTTTTGGTTACAAAACAATAGTGAACCACTTTTCTACACTGAACAATCTATGCACCAGTTTCGACATAAGAAAAACTACCAATGGTTTACGAAGAAGTTAGGAGATGATAAAAAAAGGTTCAATGAAAAAATAACATTTTGATGTTGAAAAAATATTCCAACAAAACACCGGAGCAGCAAAAAAAAAGTGTTTCTCTATTAAAAGGCATTTTTGTTAAAAATACTGTCTTGGGGAAAACCCTTCAACAAGCTCTAGGGAATATATGAGTTACAGCTACACTCACAAGTTAAAATAAATACTGGAAGTGCAAACAAAAGCAGAAGTACAACAGCAAAGTTGCCCATGAAATTACTTGGCTTTCTTAAATGTTGCAAGTCTGAGACAGTGGGGTGGTGATGCTGGAAGACACTTTTGAAGAAAGCTAGCTATTCTTTCCCAAACGCAGTTCCTGCTGTCATAATTGAAGAGCGATTTGTGAAAACATGAACCAGCACTTGCTGCTACAGTACTGCAGGGCCAAAGAACAGCATCAACAGTTGCAAAACAGATGTTGGTCTACAGATGCTGCCAAGAACCACGCAGGCTATGCTAAGCTATCAGAAGTCATACACATTTCACGCTGCAGTCAGTGAGTGCTGAAGAGTGCACAGCAGACACCAGCTGTATCACAATGGAATGGGTTTCAAACCAGTTACTCTTCTCTCAGCCTTCTGTGGCAGGCAGGGGTTTCCCAGGTACATTCTGGTTTTAACAGCTTAACTGGGAAAAGAGAGAACAGAGAACAGACAAGACTCACCACTTGCCTTAGTCTGGTACTTCTGAAAGACATCAGACCTTTGACAAAGTTCTTTATCTTCTCCCACTATAGATGAGCTCTGGAGTTCTGAGTCTATAAAAAAGATTATCTTCTAAGCAAATAGCAACACAACAGTTTTGTCACACAGACTTATTTACTGGTAGAAATTACAAGGTTCTCTTCCTCACAGAAGAAAGAGTTTCTCACAGCAAACACTTCAGTGAGGAAAACCAGTCATAACTCCTTCCAGTTGCCACTGGCTATTAGTATAAATTGCCCCACTTCCATTTGTTCAGGAAGCTTTTTCCAAGACCTGGATTTTAAAAAGTTAAACTCTTTTGGACTTTCCTTCTGAATTCTGTCATCTCCATTTTCTTGCACTCTTATCTCACTTCCCCAGTCTGGCAACTTCCCTCCTCAGAGCTTAGTAAAACTACTGCTTCTGCAGTAACTGTTGTATGTGTTTACACTACATGCAGTAACTCACGAAGGCTGAAGAGCTAGAATTTTCCTGAGAAGCAGGAGTAGAAGATTACGTAGCAGGGGGAAAGGGCAGTGACACCACTAAGTCTCCTCTAGGCAAGCGGGAAGTAAACAGAAAGAGGAAGAGCCATTATAAAGACAAGAAGTGTCAAAACGCTGTTTAAAAACACGCTTTCACCTTCACGGTTTATTTTGTGGCTTTTCTCTTTCAACACAGATTGAATTTAGTAACATTAAAGAAAAAAAAAAAAAAGAAAAAAGGCAAAAAAGGGAGGGGAATGACTGAAAGGTCCTGATTCCTGCCCAAGAATCAGAACAGCTTAAGAAAAAAATCTGTTACTCAAACCTCAAGGACATTTTAAGGAAATTTGCAGTCACTTAAGTGAGTGAGAAAAAATTCCATGGAACAGTATTACTAGGTCTCTGCATTCTATCGTTTTACGTAAAACATGCCTCCAGCTTCAACTCCAGCATATCATGACTGAAGCTACTACTCTTTGCTGAACTTCTAAGTATCTACCTTTAGAGATTCAAAGTACACTTTCACACTCTGTCATACACAGTAAAGTATCATGGAGAACATAATCATAACCCCAACCAGCTCTTCTGCCTACAAAAAGAGAAAACAAAGAAAGATGCACTATGTTCTCCACAATGTTACATTTGTAAGATGTCACTCCTGCTGCTCCCAGTTTCATAGGTTATTTGGCTTCTTTTCTCTCCCAGTTTTCATCACCTGACAAAAGCAAAGTGTAAAGTTGTCTTGGACAAGAAAATTGCAATAATAGGCTGCATCATAAAACATGTATGACCTTGATTCCTGTAGCATTTTTTTCTGTGAAAAATATGGGGGGAAACAAGTCCAGTAAATCTGAGACAGAGACATCAAATATGTGAAAATATCTGGATGAAGGAACTCCTCCTATGCCAGCTACACTATCCGAACAGAATCTGGAAATGTGTGCTTCAACAAATTAGCTCTTTGCAGAAATAACTGTCAGCATGTAAACAGGATAACAGTTAAGTCAGAGTGAATCAGCAAACTCTTCCGAACAGCCAAGAGCAATAGATGTCAGTGTCTCCTTTGGACTCCGCAGAAATACATTCTTCAGCCCACCCTGCTTTTTCAGCTTCAGTTTAGAAATTGTTTATCAAAAGGTCAGATGTGATGCAAATTTCATTGTACAAAGTCCCTCCTCAAGATGTGGGGGATTCTAGGGGATTTTGGTGTCATTGTCCACTCTCTTCCTCATCTTTGGAAAAGTACCTAAAATCTTGTAAAGGAAACCCAGCTAGCTCTTTACAATGACACATCAGTTACAGATACCCAGGACACTAATATTATTTACAAGTGCTAACCTTTGGTTGTAGAAATTATGATTCTATACAACGCAATCTTATTATTATAAAATATCTTATATTTTAATTTAAGTTTTCTTTAGCATTACAGAAGCAGCTAAAAACCTAGGTGAGAATAGAGTCCAAAGTTCTCAGCCAGCTAATACAAAAAACCCCCTGCCTTAAAAAACACCTGCCCTNGATCCCCCCAAAAATCCAACCAGAGAAAAAGCCAACACAAACCCACAACACCTCTCTCCCTGCTCTCCAACTTAGATCCTATACAGTGTCAACAAGGCTATGACTAGGTACTTCTATAAATCCTTAGAGAATCGGGGCCTGATCACATAAAACTAGACAACAAAACACAAAGACCATCTGAGACATACAAGCAACAATCTGAGATATACAAGTAACCACCACAGAAATATTTCAAATCAAATGATAGAAGTTTAATTAAATAGTAAAGTCAAGACTATGTAAATGCATTCACAAGTCTATCAAATAATGATTCAGAGTTCAAATACTGTATCAGTATCAATCGATAAATCAATTTTATATCAATATATAAATATTGTAATTATATAGAGACATATTATAACATATAATTATTGCAGCTTCTTGATACTCTTTGACAGAAGAGCTGAAGTATTTTTTACAAAAGGAATACATGCTTTTTTTAACCTTATGTTAATGCTTAGTATTGCTGAATAATTTATGACAGCAATGTTGATGTTTTATCTTTGTAATTCAGGAAAATGTACTTGCTTGATAGTTTACTTAATGCTTCCTTAAACATCAATGGTCTACGAGTTCTCCACTTGTTCCCTATCTGAAATACCAGACAGCTTTTGCAAAGATACTGCACTACATGCTTTGCCAAGATCATGTTATCTCTATAAACACAGATTGTCAAAAAAAAATGCAGACCAGAAAACCCAGGGCTCTAAAAGTAAACAAACGTTTTTCATAAAATATACCACTAGCAGAGATTCTGCAAAAGTCTAATAGAAGTGACAAGGAAAAAGAAACATTTAGTGAAGACAAACATATCTTCACAATGTAACATTTCAAAGAGTCTGTGTTCTCTTGAACATTTAAAAAAAAATGAGACTGGTGCTTTCCCAAACACTGCAGAAAAGTCAAATTATCATCATGTGTATCCAGTGCTTACAGAACTCTGTTTTGAGTATGATTAAGTATTCAATTGTACACTTCACTTTTAAAGAGAAAATATTCCAAATAAAGATAAACTTAGAACTGCCTATATTCACACTGCTTTTCACTCAACCTCTTAAATAAGAATGACACAAACGTTTCTTCATGATTTTTGATATATATAACCTGAAACATCGTAAGAAAACTACAGAAGACAAGAGCATAAAATTTGTTCCCCAATAGACTAAAAAGATCAAGCAGACTACCTGTCAGATTCAAGAAATAAAAAACGTTGGAAAAGCAATGCACGGTTTAAATGGGATATACAATAGCTTTAGAATAAATACCTATTTAAAAAACATTTTTTCTCTCAGAAACAAGAGTGTCGAACTACTGAAACAAACAGTCAGGAAATAAGTAGATTCTGTATTTCCTGATTTTAAAACATGAAGAGCAGATGCACTATTACAAAATAGGTTTTAGATAATCCTATGTTACTGAACTTGATGAAGGGAGGAAGAAAGCCAAAATGTAACTGACTGGTCTATGATATATAGAAGATCAGATAAGAAGATACAGTGCTCTTTTCTGGATTTTACAATGTGCTGTTACAGATTGTGCTATTATCAGTTCCTTTACAACAAGGCATTATAAAATAAAGATTAAACATTTATAGCACAACAGTATTTAACAACTGCTAAGTTGTTTATTAAAATGTTACATTACAAAATTCCCAATGAACAATTATTTAACTCCTCCAAAAGTCTTTCTGATGATAGAAACTAGAAAAAAAACCTGAAAACATTGAGGTCTCTCAGTACATAAGTCAACTCCAACAGAAGTTTTGCCTCAGAGCCCTGAAGTCCAGGGCTTTCACCCACATTTCAATGTCTTTAGCACTGTGGGAAGTCACCCAAAAGTTCTGCAGATAAATGCACTCATTCATGTGAATCAAGGCATCTCCCTGCAAGTACCCACTCCAACTCAGCAATCATACTGTTCCAATCTTATCTAAAAGTGTTATTTTCCCACTCACCTGTGGATAGGGAATTTGAATCTACCTAAGGTGATCTGTTTAAAATCTAAGATACTCCATTCTCTAAATCACAGAAGAAGGACCTTCCTCTAGATCAATCTCAGACCTACAAGTCACTTCAGTTTTCTACAGAACTTTTTCCCACATTCTGCATACTTGCAGCTTCACCTCAGCTCTGATGAAATAACATTTCACACCTCTCACAGAGTTTGGAACAAGCTGTTGCACAGAAGCATGGACCCCAAGAACCACTTCCCAAGGCAAAACAGAATGTGACTAATGCGAAATTGACAAAAGCAAGCTGTGACCATGATGCAATGAAAAATCCAGCTAGGCCCCCCAAAAATGCCTGTAAAAGATACTGCAGACTCTTTTGACACTTTTTATTTCATTGAATGCAAACAATTAGATAGGCTGGAGCCAAGTCTAGAATACCAGCATAATACAGTTTATTACAGCCAAGTTTCTTCATAACTTGCAAAGTATTTTAAGTAAAACTTGTCTCCATCTGAAGTAGTTGCTCTAAGAGGTAGAGTTTTGTACATACATTCTCAGGTACAAGAAAAACTGCTGAGGCCCACTGAAATGAACTACAAGTTTAAAACCAGACATGGTCTCTGCTCTCTTTATGCATGCTTTGAGCTCCTACAGATATTCCTAAACAAAGTACAAATCACTATGAATACTCGTAGATCTTGGATTTGCTGAATATATGTTCCAATCAGCAAACAAAAGCCAATTAAAAATCCTAAACAGGAATTAATAATGTCTGAATGGACCACTTCTGACCAGGCATTCCAGCATCTATAAATGGACATCCCTCTCCCCTCTACGGCCCTTCAGAGTTTGCCACATCTACCAGTAAGCAGTGTTTTAAATACTTTTTTTTTTCTTAATTGGTACTTAGTAAGGTTCTTAGTAAGAGTTCTGGTCACTAGTACATGCAAGAAATAGTCCACCCACATCTAGACCCAAACTACACATCACAATATTTGTCTGCCAATCCACCAAGTAGTAAGTGAACTAAGTTTAATTTCATCAAAGTAAATACAGTCACAGGGCAACTACACTCCTTTGACTGGAACACAGACAAAAAGAAAATGTAAAAAAACCCCAGCCAAATGATAGGAGAAGTCAGACCAAGGCCTTAATTTTTTAGATCCCTGATAGCACTTTTTACTATCAAATTTGGTTAAAAACAAACACCCACAATGTGGCTATGCTAGAAAAGAGAGCACACTTCTGTCAGTGACAAACTTAGCCTCAGTGTCACCAGGGCCCTTCCCCTTTTCTAGACATCTTTACATATTTGCACAGGTCTGTAACAATTCATAGTAACCTCAATATTTTCAGTTTCCACTGCAGTTCAATAGTAGGATGCTTTACATAAAACACTGACGCTTTTCTTTCTTTCCAGATCTAATTACAAGGGTCTAAATAATTTCCCTAGATTCACACTGTGAACCACTTGTAGACCAGATATAAACAAAATTCCTTGTTTCATGAAATACATAAGAGAAAAATATTTATTGCAAAGTAAGATTTATCTCATCATTCTTTTCAAATAAGGGAAATAGTTGAAAAATCTCCAAATTGCCTAAACAATGCAAAAAGAAATCCATTTTAAAATTCAACCCTTATTGTAACTTTTCCCACACAGTTTCTCATGTTTCATTTTTCAGTTTTAGTATATAAAGAAAACCTCAGGGAGAGGAAAGAGAAAGAAACTCTCCTCAACACACAAAGTTCAACACAAAGGGCATGAATAAGGAAGAAACCAAATCATACCAAGGGGAAAAAAAAGCACTGAGGGAAAGACATAAATGTAATATATCAATATATTTAACACCTCACAAAGTAGCACGACACAGTGATTCTGCAAAGTGTTTATTACTTCCATTCTCAATTACTTGTTAGAGTTCAGAAAAGATATAACTAGATAACAAATGTGACACTACTGTGAACAACTCTACCAAAAGCTGTAGGTTAATTGTTCAGTACCTCATAGGTGACCAAGATATTCTTCACATCTACAACAGAAAGAAGATTCTTAGTGACTCTGTGGTAGTGCTCCACTCTAAATGCCATTACTATGTAGGACATAGTGCCCTCTGCACAATAAATAAAACAAACTTACAAAAACGTGCTCTTGTTATTCTTCCACTTGCACTCAGGAATGATAGGTTTTCATTTACCAGATGCTTCCCCTTTCCACTCCTCTGCAAACTGTTCAGAGACAAAGATCACCATTTAACATTTGGCTTCATTAATTACAGGTATAAGTAGCATGTGTCACCATGACTGTACTTCAGGATAGCGTGTAGGCTGGGACAGATTCTGCCAATCACTTCAGACAGGCAGTCAGAATCGCAAGAAGGGTCTGGGGCGCTGGCCTGGAGGCCAGGTGCCCACCAAGCTGCTCTACTCCTCTTCTCAGCGGGACAGGTGAGAGAAAATAAGATGGAAAACAATTCCTAGGTTGAGATAAAGCAGTTTACTAAAGCAGAAGTGAAAGTTTGTGTACACATAAGCAAAAACAAAAAAACTCCCTATTCTCTACTTCCCATCAGCAAGAGACGTTCAGCCACTTCCCAGGAAGCAGGGCTGCAGCGCGTGTCACAGTGGCTCCGGAAGGCAAACACTGTAAATAAGCAGTGCTCTCCCTTCCTCTTCCTTTACACAGCTTTTGTATCTGAGCTGACGTCATGTGATACGGAATATCCCTTTGGTCAGTTTGGTCAGCTGTCCTGATTATGTCCTCGGCCAAGATTTTGCCCACTCCCAGGCTGCTGGCGGGCGGGCGGAATGACGGCGAGGCAGCACTGATGCTGTGCAGAGCTGCTCAGCAGCAGCCAAAACATTGGTGTGTCACCAACACCTTTGTAGGTACCAACGCAAAGCACAGCACTGTGAGGGCTGCTGTGGGAAAAAAAAACTCTCTCTCTCAGCCAGACTCAATACAAAGAGGTGCAGCAGTTTCTTTTTGAGAAAAGGGGTTATAGCAGCTAAATGACTCTACTAATTGACAAAGAATGTCAGAAACTCTCTAAAATCAAAATAATGTCAGAAGTGGTTCTTGAGCTTCCTTTTACCAGACACAGACTTTTGGGGACAGCAAGACAGTGTAATGGAAGGACGCCTCCTCTGATGAAGAATTCTATCTTATCTGATATGGAAACTTCCTAAAACCAAATTATCCCCCTCTCAGACTGTGTCCTGTCAAGCAATGTATGCACAGCAGCTGAGTCACACTGAAGACCTGAGATCATTTTATGTGTTTACACAGTCTCCATCAGAAAGAAGAAAAAGGATGGGCAATAAGCAAGGAAAAACAAGCAAATCCTTGAGGGAAAAAAAGAGAGTGAATTGAGAAAGAAAGAACAGTATGATGTATTAGAAACTGACACAGCAGATCTTCCAGATCTTCCAGAAAAATCTGAGTACCTCATACTCTAAAACCTGGATGTTGCTTGATAGTCTTCAAGTTTAGAATGCTTTACTAGGTCAAAAGCACAGATTAGCATGCCAAGTCTGAGCCCAAATTTCTCTCAAAAGCAGTTGCTTTTCCTCCTTCCTCATCCCCACTCCTCCTCCCAGCTAAGCTTTTCCAATAAAGAGAAATTCCCCTCTCCTCTCTTATCCACAACTGGGTACAAAACCAGGTTCAAATTTTACCTGAAATAACCTCAATGATTTAGCACTTACTCCACCGTGTTTAAAACCAATTAAAAAGTAATTTAACTTGTTTAAAATTAATTAAAAGTTCATGGATTCAAAGGCAGGCATAAACTTAATACACACAAAGTGAAATCAATGATTGTGCACAAGCAAATGAAAAAAACTAGCAGGCTGGAGCCTGCTTCATCTTGGTGTGCACAGGAAAACAGTAACTAGTGAACGTGACTAGAAGTCTGGATGCCATTTGATTCCTAGAAAAATTCAAAAAGAGGAAGGAAATGAAGGCATCCTGCCAAAATTGAGTTCTTCCAGAGTATTATGTTTTAAACCTTGGAAGCATAACTGAACACAAAGGAAAATTTGGGAAGAAGTTCCAACTGCTCCTGAGAAGAAAGTATCTTCTCACAGATTATTTTATGGGAGGCAGTGACAGGCACCAGAGGAGGGGATACTCCATGACAGGAGGAGTAAGTAAAAGCATGAGTCTCAGTTCAGGCGGAAGACAAAGACAGCGCACTGAGTCATATGTGGGACAGAAATCAAGAGACCGTGAAAAGCGTAGATATTTCTCCCAGTTCATCTCCTGCATTTCTACATCATTGTCTTGTACAAAAGAGTATTTAGGATACTTCCATTCCCCTCCTATCCCTGGCAAATAAGGTCCCTCCTCATCAGGTCCCAGACTCATCTAACTAAACCAATGCTATGTCACTCCCCACCAAGGACACTCCTTTTCCAGTTCCCTTGGGTTCTGTTGAGTCTGTCCAGTATTCCCAAGCTAACAAATCAGATACTGCAGAGCATATGACAAAAAACATTTCCCACACTAAGGGTAACAAATTCATTGACTTCTTATTCCTATAGTGTCCAAATAGCAGCTACATGTGAGCAGAAATAAGAAGCAGGAATAGCTGATGTTAAAAATATACCACAGGTGGTTCAGTGCATTCCATTCCCCTCCCTGACCCCACTCTCTCCTCCTCCCCATCTAGAGGGAAGGAGAATTGATTATTTTAAGCCTTATCAAATATTTCTTTGTTCACTCTCCAAGCAGCATTTCCTTATTCCCTTAGTGGGCTGTAAAAAGTTGATGGAGGAGGAGATCACATTGCTGATCCTCAGGGGGTGGCAATTAGGAACTTTAAGCTGAGGATTTCAGTCATTATTTCCTCTTTAAACATGGGGAGGAAACCTCAGAGGTAGTGCATGCCTTTGAGCACTACAAGTGCAGCTAATGCCTTTAAGCATTAAAATTACAAGTGCCACCCTCCTATTCCTGACATTTTCAGGCCTTTTTTTTATGAAGGTAGAACAAATGAAACCTACAAAAATCGTATTTTAAACTGACAGAAAATTAGAGGAAGCAGGAGAAAATAC
>VYXC01003412.1:306743-329630 GCA_013397175.1 Platysteira castanea
AAAAAAAAAAGACCATTGGAGTTGATTTGGGGAAGAAAATAAAAAGGAGAAGGTTCAAGGAATCTTTCAATAGAGCACTTGAGTGAGACCAAGTTAACACAGACATCCGAATCACTGTTTTCATCTTCCCATTGAGGAGTGAGAAAAAATACCAGCTAAAGTGACTGCTATTCCTTCCTGAACTTGAGCCACCATGACACAAGAGGCCAACAATAATTTGCCTTGTACTAGCAGGACCAGGGAACTGATTGCCCCCTGTACTCGGCAGTGGAGAAGCCACACCTTGAACCCTGTGGGCAGTATTGGCCCCCTTATAACAAGAAGGACATGGAGGTGCTGGAGCCTCTCCAGACAAGGGCAATGGAGCTGGTGAAGGGCCTGGAGGACAAGTCCTATGAGGAGCAGCTGAGGGAGCTGGGGTTGTTTAGCCTGGAGAAAAGGAGGCTTGGGGGTGACTGTATCAGTCTCTATAGCTACCATGTGAAAGGAGCTTGTGGCGAGGTGGTGTTCAGTCCCTTCTCCCAAGTAACAAGTGACAGGACAAGGGCCAATGCCTCAGGTTGTGTCAAGAGAGGTTCAGGTTGGATATAATGAAAAATATCCTTCACTGAAAGAGTGGTTAAGCATTGGAACAGGTTGCCCTGTAGAGTCACCATCCCTGGAAGAGTTCAAAAAAGAAGTGGACATAGCACTTCATGCTACGGTTTTAGTGGGCATGGTGGTGTTCAGCCAAAGTCTGGATTTTATCTTGGAGGTCTTTTCCAACCTTTATGATTCTATGTCTCTATAGCATGCTTTGCATATTCCTAATGACAGAGTAAAGATTGTTTAGTCTCAACTACTGACAATTGTTATCTGTTGCAGAGCCAACTAGCCTTACTGAAAGAAACCAGAACAGTAAATACTTGTAACAACACAATCCTCTCCAAGAACAAAGCAGCTCTAATCCCTGTGGTTCCAGCTGGGTACCCTCTGATCTGCCACTTTCAAACAGAATGGAGAGAGAACAAAGCAGCTATGTTATTTCCATATCACCTGCAACATACAATGAACCCAATAAATAATTATAAGTATCTGGCTTTCTCATAAGTACATACCAAATAGAATTAAAGAAATAATTCTGCACAGTCCACTAGCTCACAGGTGTGGATTTCACACCTGTTCAAATTTTTCTTGGGCAGTCTGTGCAAACACCTTGCTCAGATAAATCATTTTTGCTTGCTTCCCGACAGAAATTACATAGTTTTCCACAGAGATTTTAAAGCACCCAGCCTAACAGGGTAGTGAAGAGGCTTCAGCAAGTTGTGTCAACTATAACATTGTTTATAAAATACATCCACGCCAGCCAATTTCTTCTCTAGTCAAACATACAAAATCACTACTATGACTTTCAACGCCCTAATGAAGCACTGGGGGTCTTGAAGGACAATCAGCTCCCAACAGCTTCTGAAGCAGCTTGTCATTTCCTTGTGTCTTGTCAGAGAGCTTTCATCCCAATATACCTTGCTTTTGTAATATGAATCTGAAGGCTGTGCAGCCACACAGAAGTTGAAGAGGTCAAAGCACAGATTGCAGAGAAACAAATGTAGATGTTCAGAAGCACTAAAAGCAAGGGCAACACAATTAGCCGATTCTCACCTGTCGATGCTAAGTTAATATTGGTCTTTCTACAGCGTGATTTCTCAGTCACCCTGTTCATTTAAGTTTGAAAAGGGCTGTATCACACTGAACACACAACAAACCCTCCCACAATGTGCATGTGGGATGTTAGTGCATGTTTTATCTATTCAGCTATCAAAGTTAATTAAACACACTTGCAGTACATCTCCTTCCCTCAGTTGCTTTCCATACAATTATCATAACATATATGATGGATTTATAGGAAATTAGAGATAGGTGCCTGCCTTTAAAATAGTTCTCTTTCTTTCAGTTTTTCAAAAGAATTCAAATTAAGGACAACTGCTTTTCTACTTCGAGTACTTGCCAATATTGAAAAAGTTTTCTTCATAAATAGTACATAGTTCTACAATCAGTGAAGTATTTGCTTTGTGATCAGTATCACAGCAAGAAAGAGCTTATCACCAATGATTTTGTCATTATTAAGTTTCCCTAGACTACCAATGCGATGAGCTCGAAAAATATCATTTCCCTTTAGTACCAGTATGTGACATGAATTTCTTATTGACTACTGCCCAGATGCAACTGTCTACTGAACGGGAAAAGAAACTGACAGGGTGAAGCCTACTAAGTTCCTACTTACTACTACTTGACACTTCCTCAGATTTTCCTTGCAGTGGTTGCTTGAAGCCCAGTGCCCACTGAAGACATACCACACAATATAACAGATTTCAACAAAACTTCTATAGATTGATATTCTCTACTAGCATAGACAGTATGAGAAAAATTAATTAGTATTTATGGTCATATAATTTTTAAGCATGTGAACTTAGCAACAAAGCTAATAAACATGGGCCATATTTTTAGGACAGACACATCATCAAGGTACCTTGTTGCATGCATTTTACACTACAGCCTTTGCCTAACTGCATTCCTTTCATCCTTTTTTTCTGTTGTTGTTGAACATTCAGAACCGGGACCTTTCTTGATTTCAAAAGCTGAATTCCTAACTACTTGCTTTCTTCACCATTCTCCAGTCTTTCATGCCTCCTGATCCTAATATTCTGAGATGCTACTGTTACTTCTACAATGGAGTATTTCTTTAACACCTACATTCCACTGTAACTACTGAAAAATGAAAAAAAAAAGTTTAATTCTTCACACTCACTAGCCTACCACTTCTGTTTCTTTCAGCTATATGAAGCATTCCTTCCTTCTTTTCCTCAAACTGCTATCTAACAAATTATGACACCTGTAAATCCAAAGCCAGTTTTGAAATATCACTAGAGAATTTAACAACAGCAATTAAGGTTCTTTTACTTATTTATGGAAGTACATTTACAGCCATTTTGGGGTGGCTTTGACTTAATGCACACAAATCCAACTAGACGTACTTAGTCATCTTTTCCTTTTCTAAGCATATTTGTGGTTAAGGAATGGTACTCCTCAGTTCAGTGACCCCACCAGTACTCTCCCAAACCAGACACCACTCGCTTGAGCTTCCCTTCCCAATCTGGCAGGACGGTGTTCAGAACTGGAGGCGCAAAAGGTGACAACCACAGATTGAGATAAGAACTAGTTACTGGAAACAGCAATGAGATAAGAAAATGAACAGTAACAGCAACAGAAGTTCTACTTGGATACAAGGATGAATTTCTTTTCTGTGCAGGTGACTGTGCACAGGAACAGATAGTCCAGAAAGGCTGTGGAGTCCTCCTTATTGGAGATAGCCAAGAACCGTCTGGACACAGTCCTGTGCCATCTGCTCCATGATGGCCCTGCTTGAAGAGAGAGGTTGGACCAGATCACCCACTGTGGACCCTTCCAACCTTAAAAATTCTTTGCGGCTGTGTCTTTTCTCAGCTACTGTCAATGTTTAGCACATTGTATGACTTCAGACTAATTTTCAACTGCCCATGGAACAATTCTGTTACTAGCATTTATTCTCTACCTAAACTACAACAGGCAATTTGATTTTGAGAGTTAAATCTCTCTCAGTACATGCCTTCCAGACCATTTGTTGGTTCACTTGTTTCAGAACAGGCATACAGGATGAGACCAAAGGCACATCTACCTCTTCTAATGGCAGCCAAGAATAAGTGCACAGAAAAGAGCTTAGGAGCAGAACAAGCCCTCAGGAGTACCTTCCCAGGGTACTTTCACAGTGATCCCAGATTCACAAACATTTTAAACCAAGTTGAATTTAAAAAATCATCTTTGTGGTCTTTAAAAACAACACCTGAAAACAACCACCCTCTTCTCTACAACTATCTGAAAGGAGGTCGAAGTGAGGTGGCGTTTGGTATCTTCTTCCAGGTAACAAGTGACAGGACAAGAGGAAATGGCCTTAAATTGTCCATGGGGAGATTTAGATTGGATATTGGGAAAAATTTCTTCTCTGAGAGGCTAGTCAGGCACTGGAACACACTGTTCATGGAGGTGGTGGAATCACCATCACTGAAAGCGTTCAAAAGGCATGTGGATGTGGCACATAGGGATACCATTCAGTGGGGAACACAGTGCTACTAGGTTAATAGTTGAACTCAATCTCTGGTCTTTTCCAGTCTTAAGGATTCTATGATTCTACGAAAAATGATACAAGTGCTTNCCATGGGGAGATTTAGATTGGATATTGGGAAAAATTTCTTCTCTGAGAGGCTAGTCAGGCACTGGAACACACTGTTCATGGAGGTGGTGGAATCACCATCACTGAAAGCGTTCAAAAGGCATGTGGATGTGGCACATAGGGATACCATTCAGTGGGGAACACAGTGCTACTAGGTTAATAGTTGAACTCAATCTCTGGTCTTTTCCAGTCTTAAGGATTCTATGATTCTACGAAAAATGATACAAGTGCTTGTCCCTTCAGACATGAAAATCATCAGACCAGTAGACATCGAGGTCCTAGAATTAAGTTTAAAATTCTGATTTTTTTTTCTCCCCAAATGATTAATCTTAAGAACATACATCATTCCTCATTTCCATGTAATTTCCTCTTTCTTCTAATGTTTTCTGTCTCCATCTTTTCTTGTCACTTTCTACAGTTTTCTTTCTCCCATCCTACTGACTAGCACTCTTCTTCTGTGATCCAAAAGGGGACAGGAATCAGAGTACCTTACTAACTTGAAGGACAGAGAAACATGATCAGCCACTCATGAAGTCAACATCCAAGGAATTAAATCAAACTCAAAGCAGCACATCTGATAGGTATTTTCCAACAAGAAGAAAATACATATATGAGTAGCCATTGCATGACCTAAGACAGACAAGTCATTATAGAATAACAACCCCAGACTAAAATAATTAGGTAAACAGGGTAAGAAAGGAAAAGAAAGCAAGCAGGCCATTTCACTTTCAGAAAAGACACAGACTACAGCAGCAAAATCACGCAGGACTGCAAATCCATTTGGCAAGGACAATGACTCACACTGGAACGCAACATGGGGTGAGGCAGAACTACCTAATTACCCAGAGATCTTTAAAGATTTGAAGAGGAAGGCAACTGACCTTCTCCAGTGAAGCCCCCCGACCCTTAAGTAGGAAAAGGCAGGTATACATAAAAGGAAAAATCCTTGTAGTGCTTTTATTGAGGCATAACGTGTTATATTGGCTGACCAGCAGAGAGCTGCATGAACTGGAAAGCCTGCATCTCAAATAGGGCACCAGTCAACACAGATCTTCTGGAACAGCAGTGGGGGCAGCATTTAATTAACAACGTAAGATATAAGGTATGCAGATGTGGTACACACACCAATTGACAGACCACAAGAGAACTGAACCCATACAAACACATTAGTTCAATTCTCATCCAAAAGTGGTAGGCCTCCTGGCTACACATAAGAATGTAGTTATGAAGAGTTCTGAAAAAGTCCTTATATGAAAGTGGCACTCTTAAAAACACCAACACAATTTACAGTACTGAAATACATGAGCTGTCAGCAAAGCTGTGGAAGCAGGAGAGGCAAATGTTAACATTACTGCAAATTCAAACGAAATCTTTTGAATGCATGAGGGACCAACATGCAGTTTATGAAGACCAAAGAAACCTCACTTCAGTTCTCAACTTTCTGATTAACTCTTTCACATGCTAACTTTTGGTACATAAACAGATACATTTAACCACTTAAACCCAATTAAAAGCCAGATAAACTTTGAAAGATATGTATTCTATAAACATGCCAAAGAAAGAAAATAGAGTGAACCAACGGCACTCATTTGAAAATTTACCTATAAGAGAGCTATGTTCGGAGATTAACAAGCAGCTCAACTAATTTTGAATGCCTACAAAACCAGCCGCACTGCTATTCTATCAGCACCAATACCCATGATTACTGTCTTTAACTATTAACTAACTCTAGTACCAAATTTACTAAGAAAAAAAAGTCTTAAATATGAAGGTTAATGCAGTCTAGTTTTTACATACAGTGGTTTCACATTAGGTTAAACCTGTCGAATTCTGGAAAGCTAGTCTTACTCTCTCTTTCACCTGGTATTCCTAATTGCTTCCTACTTGCTCAGCGCCTGTCTTTGTACCATGATAGCATCCAGTAAACCAGTTTCAGTTTGTACTATTTAAAAGTTTTCAGCAAATCAGTTTTCTGCATATTTTTCACTCCAAAAACTTAGGATTGCTAGCACAGATGCAGAGAAATGTGTGAGAACATGCCCCACTCTGTCATACACTGTCTTGAAAATATATCCTACTTGAAAATGTATCCTTAATGAATGCACTACAGAAAACTGAAGTTTCTCTAAATCTGGAGGAAAGCAGAGTTAAGAAAAAGATGGCTTGTGGCTGGAAACTTATATTTTCTTAGAAAGATACTCAAGGAAAATCTAAAAATAAAAGGTTTCATATAGAAAAACGGCCATGAGCATATTTTCTACGTATCTGTACAGGTTCAGCAGACATTTGCAGGGATTTAGACTTAATATCTCATTGCATTCCACTTTGAGAAACAAGAAAAAATCCACACTTTAGAAAGGTTGCTATACACACTAATTGGAATCCCAAAGTAATAATCAAAACCAAAGCAAGATTATTTACCCTAGTGCTGTAATTACTCACACACAGATTCAATTCAAGCAAATATTTTCTTTGGTGTAAAACAATACACCATTTTTATATAGCAACAAAACTGGAAGTCACAATTATTACATGTGAAAGTGACAAAAGAGTAGCATAATAATAATACTAATAATAATAGTAACAGTAATAATAAATCATAGATTAATATAGTTGAAAGGGACTTATGGTGGTCATTTGGTCCAAATGACCTGCTCAAAGCAGGGTCAAATTATAACACGCTCAATGCCTGTCCAATAAAATTTTTACCACGTTCAGAGGTGGATATTTCACAACCTCTCTGAACAGCTTGTTCCAGTGTTTGACTGTCCTCCCACTGAAAAAATTTCCTTAATATGTAACAAAAATTTCCCATGCCCCTTGTGTTTGTTGTCTCTCATCCAAACACCATGTACCTTCAAAAAAAAGTCCAGCTGCATAATTTTTATAGCCTCCTATCAGGTAGCTGAAGACAACAAACAGATGTCTGCTTAAACTTCTCCAAATGAAAATATACAATTCCCTCAGCCCACAGTACATTGTGTACTCCAGCCATATTAATCTTTGGTGGTACTTCATTGAACTTTTTCCAGCATGCCAATGTTGAAATGATCTAGTATTAAGAAGCTTTGAACTGGAATGCACAATCAGACAAAATTACTGCCCTTTCAAACAGAACTTTCTTTTAAAAGAAATATATTTTAATGATACCAATGTTAAGTTAGATACTCAAGAAAAATGCAGGTTATGCTTAGGAAATAATTGAGTATGCCCTGAAAAGTAGTAATCACAGTAACTACTGTATAGTGAGAGCTGAATTGAATACAAATTTTCAATATAACTGAGCAGTAAACATATCTTATAAGCACTACCTATATATATGGATCAGATTTCATGTTCTTTATACATATGCACATATAACAAACATTATGCACATTCATTTTTACTTATATACTTTAATAAAGGACTTAGTCATCATGGGTGGAGACATGACATACAACCTGGCTGAAATCCAAAAAAAAGAAGTACGATTCTATAGTATCTGCATTTATTTGGGATTATTCTAGTTTGATGACTACATAGACAACAAATTATAAACATAAAAATGCTTAACAACTGCAAAAATTCAGGACCACATCAAAGAATAAAGCTATCATTCATAAACATTTGCTGTCTCTGTTGAAGTTGTACATATTTGACACAATCTCTAAACTTGCTGAACAGCTTCTAACTTGCAAAAGTCTGCAAAACAACTGCAAGACCTGCATATAAAAGAAGGAACAGTAACCCAAAATTCTACTCTTATATAGGAACTTTGCTATGCAACAACAACAAAGTAGCTGGTTGTGTTTTAAACTTTCTTTGGGCTAACATGATTTTTTTTCAAGCAGTGCAGACCAAACTTTGAAATGAGAGAACCCCTTTCCTCCAACTTGAAGGATGTTTCCTGATACTCTACAATAGACTTCGCTACATTACATGAGAGAAAGCCGTACTTTACTGCAAGTAACATCAATGACCAACAAACTCAATCTGTAAATGGGGGAAAAAAACCCTAACACACAGATGCAAACTGATTCCTGGAAATAAGTAGTCTTTTTCTGGATTCTACATAAAGATAGAAAAGGATTCAAAACCACTTTTTTTTTTTTTTTTTAACCAGGATATATTGTTGGATGAATACCTCAGCCAGCAAGTAAGTAATGTCAATTCAACAACAACAACAAAAAATTCGGAGAACTCATTTTAGCAAGGAAGAGATGTTCCTAATTGCAAAATGCTTAGAGATTAAAGGTTTTTCTTCCCTTTGCAACTACAATAAAGTACGTCTCCGCAACCCAATCTGCCAATGAACACAAGCAAGGACTATCACCTCTTTCATGCTGTCCACTCTCTGTCCTCCAGCCCCTCGTTCTCTGTTATCTTTAGAAGTTTCAAGTGGAAATGGATATGGGAGTTTTCCCGTACCTCTTAACACTTAACTTACACTGCAAGAGAGTCCTGGGACATGGAAGCTTGTTAAACTAAGACCAAGAACTTCAAGGCTTTAACAAGAAACAAGACCTGCTACACAGAAACAATGTCAAAGAAACAAAGCCAATGGGTGCTAAATGGTGGTTGCCTCCAAAATGCTGTATCTGATATTTTATCTAGAACAGTGACCTCTTAGTAACCTAGTTACCTCAGCAATAACTGAAAAATCAACCTAAATAAAAATATACATAAAACCTGCTTAGATTTACAAAGCTACTAGTTGAGTCACATATTACTCAAATGTTTATCATGTCCACATAGCTCAAAATTAAAATGGTTTAATTCAAATGAATTCAAATAAATTTTGTTGATTTCATAAGGCTTTGACTGAGAGCCCAAGAAGTGAAACAGTACTTGAATCCTCATAGAAAAAAAATTAGAAACCAAATTAAACAAGTTGCAGCTCAGTCAGATTAGGGATCTAACATGCTTGATTGTTGACTTGCCGAATGCATATTAATCTAATGTAAATTTCAACTTGAATCCCAAAAGAGCAGCTTTCTAGTGATAATACTGAATCTTTTGCATATAGGTGTCTGGTTATTTTTAAATAACAGAAACAGAAAAAATGTGATCCAGATGCAGATCCTCTTTAAAAGCACTTCAAAACATTTCTTTAAAAGCTACTTCAATGGCTGTAAACACATATGCAGTTATGATTATTCTTTTGTTCTTAGTATTTTAGGGACCTTATTTTACAGTGAATGCAATCAAATAACAGACTCCTTGCTTTGATGAAAGCCACCTATATGTTTTATCTCTAAAACAGCATTTCTTTGAATTACTTCAAGTACTGTAACAATACTGAGTAACTAGGTGCAATAACGTTGTCTGTTTAATGCCCACCCCATCTCACCGCAGCAGAAGTACTAGAAATAAAACAATGACAAATAAAAACCTACTGGCATTCTTCATCTATGGTACCCAACTCCAGTTAATTCAGTTGTGCTTTAACTCAGTCAAAAAGGATCACTGCAGCACTGAAAACCCCATCTTGTGGAGCCCTTCAAGAATATGTCTGCCAGGCCTTTGACACAGAAGAAAGTTTCAGTACTCCAAACTTTTAACCCCTCTCTCTTCTCAGTGTTTTCTGCTCGAGGACCTTTCTCCTCTTGTTTATCAGCCTTTTTTGTAGGAGGTGTTGGTAGGAGTGATGGTAAGCTTCCACATACTTCCTCATCCCTACCTTGCCAAATCCCTTCCTATTAATGCAGTCTACCTCACTGTATTAGCATTTCTACTCTATAACCAAACCAACCCAGAAACATTTCCATGGTTGTCTTTCTTTTCATTCTGTTTTATGTGTTTGTGACTAACTGATAGATTGGGTGAGAAACTTTCGCCAGTTCACTAATATGGGAGGTACAGCTAGACAGTCAAAGGCTTCACACACCAGACCCCACAATCCTGGTGAATGGATGACATGTTATTGGAACACATGTATTTTTCACTATGACCAAAACAGATGAAATATCATTACATCTTATTCCTTTTACAAATCCAAAGCACTCCCATATGCCTAGAGCTATAGTTGCTCTCTAATCAGTCTTTTCTGTACTGCCTTTGCTCAGCTGCTGAGGGCCCCTTTACTGGCCCTTCATTTCATGAGCTTTTTCAATGCAGTAGCTTGACTTGGGCAAGTGGTTAAATATTTTTCCCTTTACCACACAAATGCAAATATATTGCCTGTACTGGTCCTGCAAAACCTCTAAATACTTCTCGAGTTGAGCCTTTAGTCCAGCAGTATTATAATTATGCTGGCAGCTAAATTCCCTTCTAGTTTTTTTCTGGTTTAGTTCCTCCCTTCTCTTTTATACATCATAACCCTCTCCCTGCCCTGAAAAAGACAAAAGGAAAAAAAAGGAGGCGAAAAAGAAACACACTTTTCTTCTTTCCACTCTATATCCCTGCTCTATTCTGTATTTTGTAAAAGTTCCCCACTTTAAGTTCCTTTTCCTTTGTTTAGTCTGGGCATTCTCCATTTCCTACTTCTTCCTTCCTTTCCTAGCAGCTGGACTCCTCAAAGGAACTTGTTCTGCCCCTTTGAGAGGTTTGGGGTTTTTTCATTTTGGTAGAAGACAAAGAGCCAGCTCTCCCTAGTACTTCATTTCCTTATCACTCAAGAGCATGCAAGTTGCTTTTGGAGTTGATAATCTTCAGTGTCTTCTTGTGTAACGGCTGTCAAGTCAGTAATTTTAAATAATCCATTGAAAGTAGAAATTATTGATCAGGCTATTTATGTGACAACTGAACTTTACAAGACAGGATTATCTGCAAACATGCAACTCTCAACTAATGACTTGATAGGGAAGCAAGTCAAAAATGTATATAAAACCTAGAATATACAAGGAAATAGATCTAGAGAAAGGTTCAAGAAAACTCATTTTAATGTAATCACTAAGGGTAGTTTTGCCACAAAGAAAAACTGCCAGTTTTTTCTTACTTCTTTTCTGCCTGTGATGAAGTTTTGATTACAGATGTCCTTAGTTCCAGCACTACTATTGAGCTAAAAAATTACATGAGGGGTTTTTTTCATCTTCTATTTTTTGTGTGAAAGAAACACACCACTGCAGATGTCAAATGATGTGTTGCTGTTATCAAGTTTAGATATCATGCATCTGTTACAAATAAATGGTCTAGTTATCATAGTAGTCTTGACAGTAAACATGATGTTCTTAAGTCAACTAGGATTTTCAGATTACAAGGACAAAATTGAAATGACAGACAAATTAATAAACTGACACTCTCACATACAGTCTGTGTAATCCACAGCTGACCTGCCATTTCTTTCATTCCTTGTACACACAGTTTAGAACTTCAAGTATGGCTGTAAATATATAATGAGATTTGCTAATGCCAGACTTTGTGTGAACTAGTCCAACAGAAGCATCTGGATGATCTTCTTGCTGAACACCGAGAGTACTTTACATACATCTTGAAGCTAGTAGAAACAGTAGCATTAGCAATAATACATTTGAAATGTTCTATCATACTCTGAAAGCATATGAAATTCTAATCATTATCTAGAACTGACCCCAATATTCCATAAAACAGAAGCATGTCATAAGCTAAAATACAGAATGACTAATGTTATATATGTATGCAATGATACGCTATTAAAGATTCCCTCTCATAAAAACAACAGAATTGTATAACATTTTACAGTAAACATTGCATTTACAGCAGTGAACTTATGGGTGTGTAGTTGTTTCAGTAACAGGTATATTATGTAGCAATTCACCCAGTGGATAAGTACTGTGATCCAACATTTTAATTATGACTTCAAAAGGGTTTCATCCACTACCCAGGTAAAACAAAACTTTAAAATAAAAGTATGTAGGATCAAACAGGAAAGGAGAAATCACCAATTATAATTGCAAAACCAATCCTGTATATGGTCTGTGTCAGTAGACAGAGGTGTCATAAATAAAAGGCTTACTAAGCTGCTACTTTATTCCATCACATGACCTAAATAATGAAAGGACTACACTGAAATACATATTTCTTCTTATTCCTGTCAAGAAACTAAAAAGGTATTGGTGAAAAAGAAGTGAGGAATGTGTTACACACATGTGTAAGATACAGTATTTTCTGGGGAAATAAACACTAGTTTACAGAAAAATTCAGTTTAAATTATGAAATTTTAATGCTCACATACAGCCAGGGCGTCTGGCCCTCAACCATGGTGAATCAAAAGTGAGCAAAACACTTGCAGATAGCATGAACAGCTGCTTCAAACACCTACAAGCATCAGTCTTTTCCTAGATCAACTATCTGTACTGAGGTTATAAAAGAACATTTCCAAAGTCTTATCACAAAGGACCTCTCCACTCTCAACACAGCAGCCTCACTGAAATTTGACATCACACAGTATTTTCCAACAGTGACTACCGCGGGAATAATTAAATATGTACAGTAACAGCTAAAGTTAAAAAGACACATACAAGGACTTGCACCCCCGTGTGTATTTCCATACAGAACCACTCATCTACCCACATCCTCACAGAACATTCAGTTCACTTTTGTGACACTTCACAGTCAAAGCAGCAAGGACACTTATAACTTCCAGAATCACTAAATACTCTGAGTTGGAAAGGACCCACAGGGATCACTGAGCCCAAGTCTTAAGTGAATGGCCTGTGTGGGGATTGAACCCACAAGCTCAGCATTATTAGCATCATGCTCTAACCAGCTGAACTAATTTCATGGCTTCTTGCACCTTCTTAATTACCTGCCATCTGTATTTTCTTTCCCTCATTTTCAATACATTTTTTGTTTCTATCATTACCCTCATATTCAGAATAAACATCAGTTCTCATCCAGTCTATCACAAAGGAACTTGCCAGTTTCTGTTTTCCTTCCAGACAAAATATTGATACTTCTCCTTCCTCATACTTCAAAAGAAATTCTAATCAAAATACCACACTCTTACCCATTGAGGCTAAAAGAACTGAGTCTTTTCACAACCTGTTTTTCACAAGCAATTTGTTTTTTCCACTAACAAATCAAAACTAATTTCTTCTTCAAAGCCAGCAACAGTTCTCCTCCAACTGAAAACCAATTTTCCAACCCAAAGATAATTTTAATATGGCTTAGCCCAGCTTGCAAATATAATCATATTTAATGTGTTGTAAAGTGCTTTTTAGTTATCTCATTTTCTTCCCATTTTCTCTCCAGAGGCACTCAAAACTTGAGGGAGTTTGCTCTAGTAAATATGAGAACAACAGATCCAGAAAAAGAAAAGTTTGTTTCAGCAATGAAAACTGAAAGACAAAATACTTGGCTAGATGTGGGTCACAAAGTTTGATTCCAAGTAGGTCAGACCTTGACTACTGTCAAGTACGGAAAGCAATCTTAAAACCTACTTGATACTTGAGAGAAGAACAGCTAATGGATGTTCTATTAATGTGACCAGAGGAAGAAATGTAAGAAAGCAACAAAGCCACAACAGAAAAGTTGTGGCTGAACATGACAGAGAACTTCTGAAAAAGAAGAGTAAAGAGACAGTAAGAAGGGAATGAACAGAGAGGTATCTGGAAGGATGATGAGACATAGCCATTTATATTCTTGCTCTCTCCTTACTTCAAGCCCATTTTATTTCCAGAATCCTACTGAGTTCTTGCTTCTGTCTGTAAATTCACCTCATGCTTCACTACTGTGAGAAAGGAATGCAGAAGTATTTTTACTCTTGTGGTAAAAGAGGAAAATTCCTTTTCTTACAACACTAGCAATACAACCATTTAGAGGTTATACTATCCTTATAACCTTATATATATATATTATGTCCCAGTGTCTTTGACTAAGACTGTTTTCTTTTATTTGTAAGTTCAAAATAGTTATCTTGTGTGCGGTGCAGTATCATTCATATGAAAAAGTTCACATTTTATAATTTAATTTTTTTGTCTACCACCTGCTGTGTACCAAATGAGTCTACAAGCCCCTTTAACCTTGCTGCTGCATCTTGTATGTTTTTGCCAGAAAGGCTTTAATACTTTCCTCCCTTAGTTTCTCTTTTTTCTCTCATTTAAGTGCCATTAGTGACAATGACTTCCCATCTTATTTCCCTGACAGCAAGAGGATGTGCAGCAGTTTCGTTCGCTTAGTTTCTCCCTCTAAAGGCTCAGTGAGTAACCATAAATTATGTCTAGATGAGAAAGATGCTGTACCAAACAACAGGTAAATATTCTAGAATCACTGTAATGTATTATAAAGAACTATTAGATAAGAAATTAGATTTTCTTCTTAACCAGAAATAAGCAAAATAGTGTTTCAACCAATAACCAATAATCACTACCACCATAGTGATAATTCGTGCATGTTTACTGCCTCTGAACATACCTCTCTCTAACAAGGGAATTAAGATGTTATTTTGCTTAACAATGGGATTTCTTAAAATTTCTTCTTTCCTCTTAATATTTAATAACCAAGAAAGCAGCCTTATAATTTAGGTCATTATAATCTGAAAAGAGGCAGGAACACAGAATTTAAAAAGCAATATAAACCAAAAAGAAGTGGAAACAGAAGGCAAGTGGTCTAACATTACATATATATTTAGCTCCTCAAGTACAAGAGCAAACCTTAGTAAGAAATGGAATAATTTTAGGCACAAATATTATCCCTAATAAAATCTCTTAATAAACAAATTTAGACATCATTAAATTATGCAAAAAAATGGCATATTAATCCATGATATATTTATGTCCCTCAAGGGAAGAAACCTGCATTCCACAATTAACTTTATTAGTAAGCAATGAGATCACAGAGCAAGTGTTAAAGAAAGGCAAATATTAAAACTTGACTTGTGAACTTGTACTCAGGAATCCAGCTTGATGAAAGAATCAAATTGCACCGGCACACACCCTTGTAACCAGTTCTAGAAGACAATTCATTCCAGCAAAACAGAACACATTGGTCTCAAAAGGTTGAAGTTTAATGACCTGACAAAAACAGAAGACCGTAACACTCCAAAAGTTCCAGCTGGTTTAACAGTCCATGAATCTTAGAGACTCGAAGAGAAAATTAAAAACAACACAAACCCCCAAATATCAATATATGTGTTATATGCCTTATATTATACATGTAATGTATAATTAAGTACTCAGCAATCTAATGGCCAGACAAATTTATTTATTCAAATTAAAATATATCTTCTTTAAGTTGACTGAAATTAAAGAGAACATTTAATATAAACCACTCAGGTTGCACATTTACTTTTTAAACTGTTTTTCCATGTGTTTAATCACTGAAGCAAGCAAATAGTTCTCTGCACTAATGTTTTTAATTAAACAAGACACATTATAGTGCATTTTTATGTAAGAAGAGATGGAACTTAATGAGTTCAATCTAAACTTTTAATTTTAATTAATTACATTATGCCAAAAAGCACATTTGCTATGGTTTTCAACTATAGTAATTTTTAACTTACTGCTGGCATACTGCATTTCTAAAATTGAAATGTAACAAAAACATATGATACTGTCAATAAAAACTTCAGTTGACATTATTAAAACAATACTTATAAAGAAATGTTACATAACGAAATAAATTTATCAAAACACATATTCTTCACACTGTGCAGTTCATTAAAGATGAGAGCTCAGTTAATTGCATGAGCTAAACAGCCTGTTTCTGGTCACAATATCCTTCAAGGATTTAAATCAATCATAGTTCATCATTGTATGGTTATTTTTACACATACTGGGGGAAGAATATATTCCCAGTTTGGTTGTTGGAAAATCTCTGGTCGCCTACTGTCCTGGCTTTTATTTAGAAATCTGCCAATATTCAGATCTTAGCTGAATTTAAAATTCTGAGTCTAGGCTCTATTCCACTAACAGAAAAAAAAACCACTGGCAAATAGGAACAAGTTCACAGAAGAGGCCACCAACACTAAATTTAGGCTTTAAAAGAATTGTAACTATAACCTTCAAAAGGTTTTCTTTAACAATAATTTAAAGAAATCCTTTTCATCTCTATTAGCTGCCTGCCTACTGAAGATCAGGGATGGTATGCTCTTGTGCTCTTGTTTTCATTCTGTGTGTCTCCTGAGCATGAAGGAGGACCATCACTTTTCTTGGCTTCACAGATATTTAACCCATTAACTGCATGATAAAGGACACTCAAGGTCATTTCTCCTTAGGCATTCTCAGTCAGAAACACTTCAGCTACATAGCAGCAACTCAAAATAATTAGTTTTTTATCCAAGACAGACTACAGATGTTGGAGAAGGAGCACAAAGCACCAAGTGCTCTACATGCTGTTCAAAACTAAAGCCTTTCTGTATTTCCAGAAATGGCTTCAAAAAATCTAACTATAAAGCTGCTCAAAGGCCTTTCACAGAATTTGGTTGAACAGTCCACAAGGCTACTGCAAGGATAAGACACTAGACAGTCAATGCCTTCTAACATATTATAGTATGCAGTTAACGTGCTGCAATATCAAGTCATGACAAACTGTAAATATCCTTCTAAAAACTGTGACTAAGAAATATTATTTCACCACCCTGCACAGTCATAACAACTGCACTACCACATCACGGCTTAACAACTTAAACTACAAAAAGAGACATCATGTATTATCAGCCTACTCAAAAATTTTTACCTCAGGTTCATGAGTTCAAAAAAGTTATGTGTCAAAACTCACCGAACCACCATAAAAATCGACAAATACTATCATCCTTTTCAGAAAACAAAGTAAAAACATTTTCGCATTCCAAAGTGAGTTTAAAATTGTTTTGTGGGTTGACTGCCAGAATTATTGATAAGTGTTGAATGGTATTCCCAATTTAGTAGTCCCACTAAAAAGAAACCCTAGCTGCTCCCTCCATGTTGCCCAATGAAAGAGACAAAAGGCAGAGATGACAGGTTGAGATTAAGAACAATTTACTGGAAACAGCAATGAGATAAGAAAACTGACAGTAACAGCAACAGTATTAATAACAAAAGTGTACAAAAGAGGGTGATTTACATACAAAACATTCCCCAAAGGCCCCAGTTTCCCTCTGCCCACCACACTTCTTGACCTGAATCCACACCCTTCTTTCCCCCTTCTTTCCTGAAGTGAGAGTGCCCTACTTCTGACAGCACTAATCGTGTGGTATAGAATAACAACCTAGACATTTCCAGATAGCTCCAGGCTCCACCCCTCGCAGATACTGCTGAAAAATTAACTCTGTCTTGGCTGAAACCAGGACAATAAGATAGCAATCTCAGCAAGTGGCAAAGCTCTTTGGAAAGAGAGCTGGAAAAAATACCAAAGCCCAAGAAAATTATGGCACAGTTTAAGGGTGCTGTGGTCTAAAGATACCGTTCTAAACACTGTTATACATCTGAACCAGCTTGGGTAGCAAAGGCCATGTGAAACGTTCAGTGTTCTGTACAGTTTACAGTGCTGTGGCTTCCAGCTGCTGAAATACGAATGAGTCAACGTATACCTATGTGTGTTACAATCACACAGCTTCAAATTCATTTGGTTCTGATTGATACTGGTGTGATCTCATTAAACCTCAGCCAAATAAACCCCCGGTTTATTTATCCTCCACTTTGATGCACGTCTATTTCATCACATTGCTTTTAGGTCTGCCAATGCACAACAATGAAAAGTGAAGATTCCAGTTCATTTTTAGGTTCAATTCGCACAGCACCTGTACGTTTTACTAAGCTTTGCATTCTCATTATCACAAATTTAACTCTAACATGCTTCTCGCCCAGCTTCTGCAAGCATGTTTATGAAATACTCATTGAAATTCAGTACAAGCCCATCATCCTTTCAATGTCCAAAACACGGTTTTAGTGTGCTACGCTCCAGTTTTAGGGATGAAAAGACCCATAGGAATAGAATAGCCTAATGTTAACCAACTGCCTTGAAATCATCTTGAACTGAAGAAACCAGGCTAGGAGAAAAGCAACCAGAAATTGGTTTTTTCACAAGCTTCCTGAGAGAGAGAGCATAGTTACAAAGGCTTATGAAGACCCAGGTATATGGCAATTAAAAGATAACCATGCACCTATTTACACAGTTGTTAGAGTAGTTCCAAAGTCTGTCTTTTGGGAGCCAGCTGCTGGATTGACACATGCTTTGCTGCCCACAGCTAAGGATCTGGGTCTTGTGTAATCCAGTGCCCTCCAATTCCACTGGGAACCCAACATTTCTTTTGTAGATCAGTCCATCTTTGGGGTTATCCAGGATGTGATTACACAACCATTTCTCTGATACTGCAAGCCAGCTTAAGAAGTTATCCTGTCTGCTCCCTTTCCCTCGTGCCACTTGTTCCAAATGAGACAAAAAAATTAATTTTAACTTAGCTCACTTGTGATACAGTTTACAGCACAGCCCTACAAAAAGCTGTTGTGTTTACACAAGAGGGAGCAGCAAATTCCAGTGTTTGTGAGAAACTGAGGAAAGAAAACTCTTGAGAACAAAGACAGTTTCAGAGAACAGTTAATACACATCATGAAACTCCAACTCCACCTTATTCTTTTATCTCTGTGACTTCATTGTTTCTAATTCCCTCTCCATGGTTTATAAACCCCTCTTCTATTAGGAATTAATGTTTGTTTTCCAACTGTCTTTGTCCTCAAATGCTCTTTCATTAGTATCCCAGTCAAATTTTTACTTAATACATAACTCACACACCACCTGCAGCCATATCTCCGTAGCTGAATCCATGCAACTAATCCCATAATTTCATGTTGATATTAAAAGGCCTCCCAATCTAAATGCACTTGAGTAACTAAGGCCTCTAAAAACTATTTGATAAATACAGGTATCAAATGTACCATATATTTATGTATCAAGACTGTTGCCAGTGTTAAGACACACTGAATACTAATGAACATTTTGGTCATAACTGTGAAATCCTGGTAGTCACACAAGACTAATGGATATCAGAGATGGAAAATACTAATTTAAAGCATACTAGACCTGTACACTAACACTACTCCTCTAAGATATTATCCGTCACCAAAAAAAAGTAAAAATTCATGCATTGCTTCTTGTGAACAGGATTATAAAGACTGTGCAAAAAAAGGTCTCAAAAATGATTTAAACTGATTTGATAGTTATTCTCACTAAATACTACAAAAAAATAAATTCTTGAGACCAATGAAGTCACATGGAGAAGCATTTTAAAATTTTTAATTATACATGCATATAACTTTAATCACAACACTGTGAACATGTATAATAAATCCATTTCTTTAAAACACCTGTAAAATACTTTCTTAGGTCCCGAAATTTACTACAACTGCAAGCACATAAGCAGAACAATAAAGGTAATACCAGCTAAATCAGCTCCACTGAACTGTTGATAAAAAACTTTACACCATGAACAACACATAGATCAAGAACTGGGGTAAATATCAGAAAAGGTCCCACATGGGGCTGCATGCAGAGCAAGAAATACCACACCATACATATTTATGCAAGCATATAAGCACTTTCAAAGCCCTAGCCTAAAAACAACTTTGATGATAACCAGCTTACATGAGACTTCAGCAGGATCAAAACTGAGAGCTAGCCAAGCAAAAAAACCAGAAGATAGATAACATCTGATGTCAACAAACACAAAATAATAAACTCCTGAAAGAATAACTTGCAGTTATTCCTACATGACACTAAATTTTAAGCCAAATGTAAGCAGATAAACAAAACAACGACTCACAGGATGTGCAGCTCAACAGAACCTCTGCTTAATACAATCACACACAGGATAAGAAAAAAAGTGTTCTGATGAAAAGAGGAAAGGTATTGAAAACATTCTCAATTCACCTGGAATATTGTCTTTCATGACATCGCAAAAACCAGAGAAAAACTAAATCAGTTCATAGATTTGTACATGCTATGAACAAATACTAGAGATTCTAACAAAAAAGAAAACCCACACACATACCATGGCCCCTGGCCCCCACCCCTGCAAAGAAACCACCACACAAAACCAGAATAATACCAAGAAGACAGAAAATGAAAGCATCAAGAGCTAACACTTCGCTTCCTAATAAAAGGAAACATGCAACCATGATTAAAAGCAATCTACTAACAACAAAAGGAACCGTGTAATAGTATTGTAGAAGTCATTGTCAAAGACAGATGCAGAGACAATTCACCTCATAAAAGGACAGTGCTTCTATTGATTTTAAATCAGTAGTTGTCTGCACTAGATTGGACTTTTTTTTTCTACAAATCAGATTTAAAGATTCAGCTTTGACTGTGTGATACAGTAACTACATAACCAAAATTAGATGGACAATTGCCTTCTAGGCAAGTCATTCTACATAACACATGAGAGTTATCATTGTCCACGTGAACCAGACCTCTCTGCATCCAGTACCGCATAACCCACAGAGCTTGACATGTGAGTGAGGCATCATCCTTTTTCTCTGAGCATCTTACAGGTTGCAACTGACAGTGACAATCCACCCTGCACTTGTACCACGTAGCTCTCACTGTACTGAGCCACATACAACCCATTTAAGTGAGACATACCATGTATTCTCTAGATGAACACAGTATGCAGCAGAGAGCATCTATTTGTATGTGGTAAATAAAACTGGATTACAGTTCCTTCAGCAGAACTACTGTAATGAAGCTTCTCTGTATATTCACATTTTTGTACTGTTTTTGACATCTGCATAAAGACAGATCCATCTTACAGACTAATTTCAAAAATCTCATATTTAGAAATTCAAGAAAGCTCCTCATTCACCTTTTGATAAAGAAATTTCATCTGAAACAAGTTAAAGAAATACAAACGTAAGCATGAGCTCAAATGTTGACTCAGTATCATGCTAGTACTCAGATTAGTCATCTTACTGGGCTCATGCTGAGAACCCCATGGGACATACGAATACGTAAGGAACCCACCAAAACCAGTGCACAGCCAGGGTCAGAGGCTTTGAAACTGCAGCTCTATTAAGTCAAGGGAAAAAATGTAACTGTGTACTGCCTAATGACAGTGATAACATTTGCATGCAAGCCTAGGTAAAAAGTAGCGGGTGTGTCACAAGAAAAATGCTAACCTGAACCAAAAAACCAGGAGTATTAGGATAGGATAATTTGGGTTAAAAGGCACCTCAGGAGGTCATCTAGTTCAACCTCCTACTTAAAAGTTCCAGTTAGTTTTCTTTAAAAAGCCACCAGATTTTGGTTGCCTTCTTCCAGTTGGTTTTTTTAGAACACCATTTTTTTAGAACAAATACTCGTTTTATTATTGCATGGCCAATTCTGTTAATTGCTTTTTAATTGCAAGTTTTGTAACTTTTGATACTCTTCTATTCAAAGTGAACACCATTTAATTACTGTTTCCGTTTAATACAAATACATTTTTGAATTTTGTTTCTTTCCCTTTTAAGGTTCTTTCAAATGACATCTCAGATTACTTCTTGTAACTGCAAACATCGTCACTTAGCTTCTTGTTTACATAAGGTCATATTGTAAAAATGCCCCAGAGCTGAGATAAAAAGACACCAATAGCAAAGCAACAACCTCATTCAGCAACTGCTTTTCTTCTAACTTCAGAAAGATGATGCCACTAGTACAACATGGCAGTAAGATTCACTTGAGTACTATTCTGCGGTCATGCATAACATGACCTACAGATAGTTTGGAAATGGTTATTCTACAGAGATTTCAACTATTTATTAGCCTAATCATCAATTTGAACAGCTACAAGTAAAAAGCAGAAGCAGCCTCCTTTCATTTTCCATTCTGCAGTTCCAGTCAGTCTAATTCAACCACCAAGGATGTTGGATCATTTTCTGCATTCCATGTACTTCTTGCTCATTACAACTTGTCCTCCCAGCAGCAAATACTACTTCCCCATGTTGCTGGTGTTGGCACTTACAAAAATGAAAATCTCTGTAAATAGCTCAAATTTAAGGCTTCTCTGGAAAGTGCGCCACTGCTTAAAATCACTGTTATTTCATACAATAATACTGAAGTTGTTTAATTCAAAACTCTAGATTTACACCATGTAAGTCACTCTGGATGCATTCTCATCAAGCAGAAGACAGTAGTAGCTACTGTATTCCTCCTGAATCCTCGAATTACTGCCACCAATCCTAAAAAGAGAAGAAAAACAGGCATGCCCAAAGAACTTCACTACAGTATTAGCCCTGTATCAGTTACAAAGAAGACTGAGATGCAGAGAAGGTAAAAAGTTAATCCATATACCTGATCCAAAATACCTTTATTTTAAGTGTGCACAGAATCTCTCTATGGTCTTCTCTTAATACTGATTTTCCATAAAATAGAAACTTAAGAAATACTTCTCTCTCACCTAAATTACATATACCTTACATTTAACTAGCAATAGAACAAATGAAGAAGTATGTAATAAACTGGAAAGCTTTACAGAGCTAAGACGTCAGAAACACTGATCATTAAGCAACTAACCTCAAGTGCAAAATCACACTCAAAACTGTAAATAGCCATTACAGTCTTCCCAATTAAGTTTCCTTCTGTCCAGCAACCAAAAGGAATACAGTCAACAATTCTCAGCATAAAACAATTTATGAACAACCAAAGGAACGAGTTATTTTCTCACCTGTCACTGACTGCAGAATTGAGAAATTTGAAGACAATGCCACAATCAGGTTCTAACTAGACTTCAGTCGCCAAAAAAAACAAAAAAAAAAACAAAAAAAAACCAAAACCAAAACCAAAAACAAAAGAAA
>VYXC01003412.1:337953-352171 GCA_013397175.1 Platysteira castanea
ATAAAATAAAATTTATTTTATAAAATAAAATATGCAATCTGCTGATTCTTCAAATGTGCTGCTGATTCTTCAAACGGTTGCTCAAATGAAAATAGATATGAGACCCTTTGCTTTATCAATTTTTCTGAAACAGTTACTTCAGGAAAAAGCTCAATATCAGTGTTGGTATCAAATGTGCACACTGGCAGAACTGTAACATTAAAACATTTTATGTTAAAAATAAATTATTAGGTATCTTTAGCATACGTGTTTTGCTTTTGAATCTTTTGGAATCTTTTGAACCTTTAGTTAAAACTAAGTGGAGCATAGGGCTTTCATAAAGAAGTAAATTCCTGGTCTGGATTCAAAAAGATACCCTGCAATGGACCTCTGCAGACCAGCTAAGAGGCACTTCTGAGAGAAAGGCCTGTCCTACAGGCCACCACTTGGGTTGGGTAACACAGTTTTCATTAATTAATTGTGGGATCAGACTCTACTTAATTTAAAGTAACTACTAATTTTCACTATTGCTTTGTAGTTACATTGCTACGAACAACATCAAACACACATCAAGTAGCTCTTTTTTTGTCCTCCTTTATTTTTGAATTCCAGTCAGATCAGTTAAAGATCTTTCCTTGTAATTAAAACAATAAATCAAATTTGGCTGTTTTAATTTCCTATATTAAAAAAAAGCACCCAGCAACTATTAAATTTGAAAACATTGATCTCTTGTTCCGTTCTTTAGAGCGTAATGGAAATAAACCACTTATTTGAGCTCTCTGGGAGAGTATTTCAAGATCTAGAAATAGCTTCCACAAACTCCTTTTCTTGGAGGAGGGAGATTTTTAGATAAGCATTTCCAGTAAGTATTCCCTGACACTGAGGCACATGTACAGAATAAAGCACAAAAGCTCTCCCTAGAGCAAAGAATATGTATCATTTGCCATTAAGCTTCCTCAAAGCTGAGGTTATAAAAGATATTGTCAAGGTAGTTGTACCTGAGGCAGAAACAGGAGTTAACTTGATCCTCCCAGGGAGTAGCTTCAGAGTGCGTCATTCCCAAGATACCTTTCATGTGGAGGAACAAAGAAATTAGATGTGTTTATCTAATTGCTTCAAAGAGTACAACTAGTTCTCACCCACAGAAATGAAGGAAAGCTATTTGTCATGGTTTTCTCTCAATGCCAAGCAATGTTGAATCTGACATTCCCAGGACCAGAGAAGCTACAAGAGTACCCTGCAGCCCTGGCATTTCCTTCAACACAGCTAGACCTGTGGAGGAAACCCAGTTCTCTGAGATGAGTCACAGGTGTCCAGCCCTCCTGGTTTTGGATGTCTTCTATTCTGCTTCCTCTGCTGCTACAGAATTAAGTCAGCCATAGACAGCCTAAAGCTAAGAGCAAACCCAGACAGAGATATTTTTGGTTTGCAGAAACTGTGACAACAGGAGCCAGTTTGTGCTTAAGAGATGCTGCAGCAGGCAACAGAAGTAAATATTCTACTGATCTATGGAGAGGTTACCATTCAGTCAATGGCAGAGGAAGCAAATCAAAAAGATTGCAAAAGGAACTGCTCTTACTTGGAAGTGCCACTGTTCTGCTTACCCCCAAAAGTGAAACTAACAAGCCCCACACAGAGGTTGTTGAGTTTAATATTTGGCTAGCAGCTGCAGTAACACCAGAAGAAGTGAGTTGTCATGAGAATGGTGGGTGAGATAAAACTACTGAACTACTATCCTTAGCATCTGTGTTTCTTGATTTGTTATATGAGCTAGTGCTGCAAAAAATATGCTGGCAAGGATTGGGATTTTTTTTTTTATTCCCTATAAAATGCTAGTGGGCTAAAGAACAGTATTTTAAAATAGCTTTAAACATTATAAATATAAGCAGATAATTGAAACAGTAGCACAGTTACATTAGTTTCTTCAATTGTGTGCTTTTATATTTTTGTGCCTTTCATTCCCCGCACTGCTTCATTGAAAAGCAAGAAGCTAAAAAGTAGTATCTAGTCTTCAGAACTCCTTCTTTTAAGCTAACCTTGACTTTGTACTGGAGGTAGTCTTTGCAGTAGCAGTGGTAGATACCTTTTGTGATGAAATACCATAAGGGTTTTCACCAGTGAAAAGGTAATGACGGAAACCCTCACAGTACTATAAGGAAACACAACATTAAGTTGCCTTCCTTAACAGAAGGTCCTAAAAGAATGAAGTCTTTCAATTTCATAAGACTGGAGCTTTACATCAAGATTTTATCTTGTACAATTCAGACTTAAGACTCTATAAAGATGTCGTCATTGTCCATTTAATAGCGTAATATCCTACCAGTTTTAAAGCAGCCCATACGTGTTAGTGCCAGTCAGCAAGAAACTTTGATTTTGAATGTTAGGTTTGGTTTGCTTTCTTGCTCCACTTTAAAACTCAGAGGATTCAGCCAGAAGACCATTGCTTTTCAAGATGGCAAGCCTTCAAGAAGACCTTTGAGATGGAAGCAATGAGGACAATGCTTTTTTCCCACAGCAGGAAGTACTAGGGCAGATTTAGTTAGAAGAAATCCAATCTGTCTCTTCACTCTTCCATTTCAGAAACCCTGGATGAAAATCCCTGTAGTGAGGCAGATCAGTGACCACTGGAAAAAAGAGGAAGCTGTCTGGGTGAGTGGCATGGGGGACAGCCTGCAGAGAATTCTGTGTACACACAGAGAACAGAGAAGTGAAATGATGTAGCAACTCAGAGCTCCACTGCAGCATGGTGGGGGCTGTTCTTCCAGCTTGTACAATAGAGTGAAGACCATGAATCTAACAGGAGGAGTGAGAAGAGATCAGCAGAGAAAAGGATATACCACAATGGAAAGCTTTCTCAAGTAAAACTAGCAAAATTTAGTCTTTAGAGGTAGAGAAAATAAACCAAACAAATTCTATGAACAAAACAAAGGAAAAAACCTAAACTTCACCAAAACAAACAAACAAATAAACAAATAAAAAATGACCACCCTCAAACAAAAACCAACATAAAAAAAGAGCAAAAATAAGCCAGAGAGATTCCGGTTTGTAGAGCCCAAACAAGCTTACAGCTGTCATAAAGTGAGGCAAATGTTTGCAGAGACCTGAGGTTCTGTGAATCTTGGTATTTTCCAGTCCAGCTCCCTGTGGGGTACAAATGAGTCACTTCATTCTTCTCTACCACTGGCTCAAAAGCAGTTGTCCAATACACATACTCTGGAACAGAGGATAAAAATGCATGAAGCCAAGAATTACATTACAGGAATGCAAACAATGTACCTTTTTATATTTATATGCCCATGATTTGTCAATAACAAAATAGTATTTTAATACCATTGTTATTGTCTGGAGAAGACATAAGGCAGGTGAAATCAGTGAGAGTTCACTGAAATCTGGAAAGGTGTGAAAAGAGAAGTTTCAGACAAGTTTTCTCATAGCAGCTCTTTCTTTGAAAGTGGTTCAGTGAAGAAAATGCCATGAACATAAATATAGTTAAGTTTTCACTCCATGTGTCAGGCAAGTGAGGATTTTGGTAATTTCTTGCATTTTCCTTACAATGTCTCAATAGCTATTCAACAATTTCTGACAAAAAAAAATTGTTCTTCTCTGTGCAAACTTGTGAGACTGAGAAGGGAAAAGAAAGATGATAGGATTCTGCAATATCCTTCTCCTTGGCTATTAGTTACATTCTCTTTTTGCTTCTTGCTGCAAATTTCTAGTTCAAAAAAAATCTGCTAACAATGCTTTTTTAACTCTGCAAACTGAAACAGATGTCCATTCTTTATTTGTACTTTAAACTAAAATTAAGAAAACCTTTTCAGGCAGCTGCCACATCCAGCCTCTGGTGGTGTAGCTTTAGACTAGCCCCCCTCACCCTCCTGTTAAGTAAGAAACTATTAAGAAGCCTGTGCCTTGTCTAATAGCCTGTTCTTCTGAGATGCTCTACATAGCACAGAAAAAGCCAGATCTTTCAAAACAGCTCTTCCCTTTGAATTCATACATCATTGCTTAGAAAATTCTAGAACAAGATATTGACACTATTTCAAGGCAAGACTTGCTGCTGACATTAACAGTGAAGGATGAAGAAACAGTATTTTTACTAACAACCTGACAAACATTTCCAAAAGAAATAAAAATACCATTTCCTAGTCTGTCTTATTTAGCCCTTATTCATTGTGGATGTGTTCTTTGAAAATACATTATTTAGATTACTTATGTCCCAAAAATCAAAGGGACCTACAGATTTTCACCATGGGCTCACTGTTGAAGGAGTATTGATGTTTGTTGATGTTTGTGTGCACTGATTTTTGCGTGAAAAGCAAAAAACGGTAGAGGCTGCCAGGAAAGCATGGCCAAACTGGTACTGAGAAGAGGAAGCAACCATGTGGCAGACATACAGCATGAGGACAAATGTGCAAAGACATAGCTTACCTCTGTGCTCAGTTGTGGAGAGCTGTTGCTACTTCATTTCCATGGGGCACCCAGCCACTGTTCACCCTCAAGTAAAGAATTTATTTTGGCCTTTGTTTTCTTGTGGCTACATCCTTGATCAATATCACTTTAAACCAGGTTTTCTCTGTGGGTCTCCTTATTGCTACCTACATACACAGAGTTATTGCTATAGTCTGTAATACACAGGGAATACAGCTCTGGGCACTATTCTTAGTGCATATATACATAATCTTAATGTTCCAGGAAAGAGATTAGCACTAACACCTGACATCTATGGCTACAGATTTACTACAAATCATCCTAATAGATCTGTCCTGTAACAATGTCACAACCCAATTTATATCTAGTCCAAGGGCTATTTGGACATTGTGATGCTCTGACACAGTGTGTGACTTACTCCTGTTACTCATACAATGCCGTCACTGCACAGTTCAGCCCACACACTCTCTTCCCTGCAAGACTTTCTGTATTTTTACCCCTCTCACTTACAACAGGTTATAGGTGTTTTTCAGAGCTTTTCAGTGTTGCTCATAGATCAGGCACAAGGAAGACTCTATATATGTCATCATGAATGATCTTTTAAGATAAAGCTTACCAAGACCTAAGCAGTAACTACAAAAGATGCTTCTTCTACATTTTTCTGTTGTATAGAGTTGTCCTGGCACAATTGTGTGTCTCACTTGGGATCCCTCAGATTAAATAGAAGTGGACATACATCAGACATGCAAAATAAAAGCATGGAGATGGCCACACAATATTTAAAAAAAAAAAAAAAAAAAGGAAATAAACTCAGACAAAATTAGGCATCTTGAAAACTGGTTCCTTTTCTTTTTTGTCTATTTTTTTCCTCTGGTTTCTGTCTCAAGAGTATAATTGAGAAACAGGGAAGTGAATGTCAGTTTGCAAGCAGAGAATTACACCTCTGTGGATTGAAACAAAATCCATATCACCCATGGGGAAGAGGAAGGAGAGAAAGTATCTATGCTCTGGCAATAACATAAACATGATTTTGAAAACATTACCCAAGACAGCCATGTACTTACTGTTTTGGCCTAGCTAATTTACCTACTGTATACTTCCCCAGAGAGTTATTGCACTGGCTTCTAGCCATATGCCTTTGGTAAAGTGCACTGGCTTGAAATGAAACAATTTTGCTTCTGGTATAATCTCTTTGACTCCAGAAGCTGTCCTACAGCAAGTCAGCATGAATTTTCTGACATAACCACAGAAGTCAAACTACAACCATAGCATCACAGAAGAAAGTTTGACAACAGGTATTACAAAATTGGCAGAAGATGCAAGGTAAAAGTGTATTTTACAAATATTTTTCACGTCACCACTTTGACTTCCACGCTTGTGGGAATGCACCTGCAGTGCTGCAACCAGCTCTGGGGACCCCAGCGTAAGATCTGGACCTCCTGGTGGAAGTCCAGAGGAGGACGACAGTGATGATCCAAGGGCAGGAGCACCTCTCCTCCTTATGAGGACAGGCTGAGGGATTTGGGTTTATACAGCCTGGAGAAGACTCTGTGGAGACCTTATAGCACCTTTCAGTCAGTACCTGATGGAACCTAAAGAAAGGCTGGAAAAGAACTTTTTTAAAGGGTATGTAGTGACACGACAAAGGGTGATGGCTTTAAGCTGAAAGAGGTTATGTTTAGATTAGATACTAGGAAGAAATTCTTTACTGTAAGGGTGGTAAGCTGCTCTAACAGGTTGCCCAGAGTAGTCGTGGATGCCCAGTCCCTGGAAGTGTTCAAGGCCAGACTGAATGGGTCTTTGAGGAACTTGGTTGGGGGATGGTGGAACTAGATAATCTTTAGGGTATCTTCCAAACCAAACCATTCTGATTCTATGATCAGAGCTGTTCACCCAGAGGGATAAACTAAACTGCTGATGGATTGTTCAAAGAGTACAGGATTATTCATGTACAGCTAATCACTACAAATTTAAGTTAACTGAGTATTACTCACTCTGACATGGATGGACTGAGATGAAAGATGTGTCTCCTAGTAACTATCATCTTTACCATAAAGTCTGTGGCTACCAACACTATGTGTTTTTTTTCACCAAAAATTAATTTCCTCTGTCCAGCTCTAAAATTAATTATCTTAGTGCTGGTATGATCAGACCACCAAAACAGATGTTAATTGCTGTTTTGCCCATAAACAAACAGCTTTAATCTCCAGGATTTCCTTTTAAGTACTTTTCCCAGAATATGAAGGCCAAATAATTTTAAGAAAGCTCTTACCTAAAACCTCCTCTGGAAAACAGTCACAGAGAGTGACTGTTCTGGAAAAACATATTATTTCATATATTTCTTTTTCTCTGTAAAGCAACAAGAAAATTCAGAGTTGCAGAAAGCATTGTGCTGTAGAGCTATGCAATTTGCAGCAGGGCTAAGGGTTACCAGTCCAACTTTAACACTGAGGTTAAGTACAGATAATTGTGTGACATAACTATTGCTGAAGAATCTGCTGCCTGGGCAACTTATTGCCTTCTCTATGCCTGGTGCAACGGGAACATTTGGAAAAACTCTCACAGCTTCATAGTTAAGCTTAAAAATAATAAAGCTTTTCATTTTTGAAGTTGGGACAATATTTCTGAATTTTTATTTAGGCAAATTTTGGAAATCTGAGCTGTGGCACAAACATGGATCTTTAATTAATGTAAGCTTTATATTTTTGTTGCAGTGGCTACTAATTTTAGCTTGTCTATTTCACCTTTTGGATCAGTGGCTCCTTGTATTTTGGGTGATTTTAATTCATAATTTCTAGTTTTTACATTACATAGTGACAAAAAGGAGGAAGGTAAGTTGTTTCATGCCTACGTACCTTTTTCTAACTTGAAATGTAAACAATATAGTCAAGTTCTTTCATTTCACATTCTATTGTTTTATTTAGGGTTTCCTCAGCTGCAAGTCAAATTTCAGAAAAATAGTAAATTATAAGAATGGCTTTGCCCTTTCCCTGCCTCCCTCTCTGGCAACGCCCAAAGCTGGTTTTTTTAATGTATCAGTTCAAGATAGCCATTTATCTTATGAAGTGCCCAGGAAAGACTTCCAGGCTTTTTTTTTCCCCAGTTGTTTTATGTTTTGCTTTAAAGGGAAAGAAAACCTTATTTAGGAAAAAAATACTTTTATTTTTCCAAAACATGTCTGACAGATTGCAACAAGAACAAAGTACAGTAAAAAAATTACTCACACAGCCTGCAATAGTTAACAAAACGCTAAGCAAATATCGAACCTTTGTCAAAGTCCTTTTTGGGTCCAGTATACATTTTTCATACTACAGAGGTAATGCCCACTTTAGAGTGGCATCAGATAAAGTTTGTAAAACCATTACAACACAGTCACTAGTATCTGCTCTATGTACCAGCTTTTGACAGAGTTTTATTTTCCTCCAGACACACGAAGTATAGTCTGAAGTCAAATATAAATTTCTTCCCTTATGTCAGGACTTTAGCTTTAACTTCAACAGGTTTGCCTGGAATCTACCAAAAGCCTTTCATGGGTAAATATTTATATAACCTGGTAGAATTTTTTTTGTATCTATCAGTCCAAGCAGTGCCCATACAGCATTATCGGCACTTTAAAAAGGGAGCAGATGCCCAGAATATGATGTAATAGAATACATTTTTCTCCCTCAAAACCTACAGCTCCTTTTGCTGCTTTTCACAACTAATTGGGAACCTCATGTATAGCATGCCAAACAAACCTAAAAAGAATGTATATAGTAAGTCAAAAGCTGTCTCAGAGGGTGCCCATCTCCCATGCCCATCTTTGCAAAAGAGGCTATAGGCTGTGATCTCTTCTGCAGTATTGTAACATTAGGGAAAATAACAGACAGATATTTTATTCTTCCTGGGAAACTGCAACCCTGCAATGAGCTGGTTAAAACATGGTGCTAATAATGCCAATGTCATGGGTTTGATCCCTGTAAAGGCCTTTCACTTAGGAGTTGGACTCAATGATCCTTCTGGGTCCTTTCCAACTCAGACTACTTTGTGATTCTGTGAATTCAGTAAATGTAAACAGGAGTGGGGCATCTGACAAATTCTACCCACATGCAATGTATAAAAAAAGAATAACTGTCATACCTTTACTTTTATTTTCATAAACATTATCTCTGCAATTACCTCAAGAATCTAGTATTTCCGTTGTGATCATTTGTTTTGCAATGCAAAGCTTGTTTTGGTCAATTTTGTTTTCCCTCTCTATCTAAAATTTCAGAAAAAGCTACTAATGAAATCAGTAAATACGTTAAACCAGAGCACTCACCTTATTAAGGCTTGAGAGCACAGTGACATGAGGCACTTGTGTCCCATTCAGTGGAACACAGTGCAAAGAGTCCCAAGTCAGCTGAGACTTCAGAGAGCCATTCCAAGCAGAGTACTGGCATTGCATTTATAAATAGCACAGATCTAAATAGTCTGAAGTCAGCTTTATTGTTTACATGCAGTGAGCTTGGGTACCCCCGCACTGGAATCATCACAGGTCTCCCTATGCCAGAATAAGTACAGAAACAGGTAGGTTTTATTAGATCTTTGCAGCATTTTTTGTCTTTCATGAAGTCTGTAGATGTTTTTTATCTTATAGTTTTACTGAGGTTGCAAAATCCAATGCCAACACACGTCATTAAGACTTTTTCCCCGCCCATGTGCTCTTCCTCAGGGGTCTTTGTTTCAATTTTAAACATGATCTGGAAGAAGCTTCTCAGGTGTCGCAGAAACTCAATTCTGAGGGAGAGAAAACAACACAGTTTAAGAAAGAAAACAGAAAGCCCATTAGCATTACGTAATAACACAGATTCCAGCAATGAGCATGGTGAATGAAATACAAAAATATTGCTTAGTCCAAACAAAAAAACAAGGCTACAAGCCCCAAACACTGTTCTCACTTGTGTTGTAGTGGCTAGTGACCCCTACTGAAACCTCTGGACTCTCTGTATAAGCAGAGAGAGGAATGACTGGTAATACAGCAAGACAAAATGGTAAGGGAAGAACAAAGAAAGGAGAGAAATGTAGCCAGGCAAGGTCATTTACTCCTGATGCTGACTCTTCATCAGGGCTATATGAATCCTATACCAACCTGTGATTCTCCTCCTTTCCCCTGACCAGTGTTTAAAGAATAAGTAAAACTTTAGCAGAGATAGCCAAAAGGTTGGGTGCATACTTTAAGAGATATCCTAAAGCGTGTGTTTGATTTTATTTACCAGCTTCTCCACTTCTTAATTAAATGTTTCATTAGAATTACATTCAGACTCAGGATTCTTCCTGTTTTCTCATTTTCAGAAAAAAAAAATCCTTTCATCATTTCAGAAAGAAAAGCACGAAGGAACTAAACAATCACACTGATCCTAAACAAACACTGACTAGAGGGTGAATAACACAAAAAACTTTTAAAAAAGAACAAAACCAAAAACAGCCAAGAAAATATTTTTACTGGCTTCTCCAAAAGAGGGAACAAGCAATTACATCCAAAGACTACAAAAGAAAATTTGTAATTGCTCCAGACAGAAGTTTGGACTCTTCCAGTCATGGCCACAAGCAAGACTGCAGTCCTGAACTAAGATTTAATCTCCTCCAGCAATTGGTATGTGCTTTTCTTAGTTTAAAGAAAGGGAATGTGGACATCCAGTTCACACATTGGCTTGTCTGGACTATATGCTGAAAGCATAATTGCGAGCTAATCACACATATATCACTACAACAAATCGAGAGAAAGTACCCACAAAATGGGAAGCAGGAGACCAAAAGCATAGGCCTGTCCCCACTGTGACATCATGAGACCTCTGAAAGCCTCCTGGCAGCTCCTATTCACAGAAATTGTGAAGAAGTACAAGGAAAATTGCAGGAGCGAAATTGCTTTATACACTTCAGCTGGGCATGCTGCTGCTCCTGCACTCAGATATATGCATGGGAAGAGAGGAAAATAGCAGAAGCCAGAAAAAGAGAGGATGCTTTACCTATACTGGTGTGTGCTTGGGATGATCTGATTTATCCCTGGGGCAATCTGCTGAATACCTCTGCAGGGTGAATGTGGGAACATTGCTCCCAATGCTCTATATATATATATATGTATGTATACTTTCTACTGCACCTTTCTGGACTGATAACTTGCCTCAGCACAGACGCCAGCTCTCTCATCTCTTAAATGGATCAACAGTTGAAAGGAAGAACTGAAAAGTACCTTTTCTTCCACGCCTCCCCAACTGCAAGGTTTCTGCTTGCAACTATAATAGACAAATGGGCATATGCTGGCATAATTGCTTCAATAAAGCTGACAGGCAACGAACTTTGTATCAGCCTTCTCCTTAGCTGGGTCCTCTCACAGGGCTCTGGCAGTGTGACAAGAAAGCAGCCAAGCAGAAGTGGTAGGCTGAACTGCAAGGAGGGCACAGAATAAACTGTACAAATGCCAAAGGCAGTGTGGAGCCAGACACTCAGGGAAAAATCCTGAAAGGTGATCAGCAAACTCTGCAACATGTTTGTGGGATCAGTTCAGTCCATACTTCTTTGCACATAAGTGGGCTATTCTGCATCTCTGCCCCTTCTCCTTTTTGAATAAAGGCAGAGTGAGGAAAGTATCAGCCCCCATGTACATGGGAAAGGCTCACCGGAGTGCAAGGGAAGGGGAGGCTGCCTAGGGATATCAGGGGAGAATGTAGAAGCAGCAAAAGGCTAGCTTTGTCTTGTAGCAGTAGAAGCACAAGTGGTACAAGCCCTGAAAATAGGAGAGAAAGAGGCAGGAAGGTAGGGGTACGTGACAGAAAGCAGGTTTGTATTGGCTCTGAGGTTGGTCTGGGTCATGGGTGAGCACCTCAAATAATAGCGCAGGCTGCACCAACCACACAGGCACAGGCTGGAGGACTGAGGGAGAGGGTGAAAAGTACAAAGAAGGTTTATTTTGCTGAAAATTTATGCTGTGTGTTCAGGCAAGAACAATGCAGAGCTGAACACTGCTCCTTAGGTGCAGGGAGACAGCTGCATGAGGCACACTGGAGGTCTTACAGCCAACAACAATAAGAGTTAAAAGCCTGTTTATCTAAGTGCTGTTTTTTCCCCAAAGACTAAGGATTACCAAAAAGTACACAAGAACTTCACCTACTGGGCAAAGCAACCAACTAATAGATCAGTATGAGAGAAGACCTGTACACCAGCAGTGCATTTTTGGTTCAGTTGCCCTGGGGCCTGCACAGGGCTTTGCCTTGTAGCACTGGCAGCCCCAGCACTGCTCTCCTGAGTCCTGTCAGAGACCTTCCCAGGAGGACACGGACTGAGGAGGTGGGGGTGGGCATCCCCAGTCAGAGGAACAACTGGAAGTGTCAGGTTGGCTGGGCAGAGGCACCCTAACCCCACCTCTTGAAGCCCCTAAACCCTTGCAAAGGCAACGGCTGGGGCACTCAGGCTTTCCTGTTGCTGTCCTTCCTGTACGCCTGGCTCATGCTGATCCACCTGCATGCAGACAGGTCTGTCCTGCCAGACTGACCTCTGGGAGTTAGTGGCATGGCCAGCACCCTGCATTTGGTTTTAAGCTCAGCTTGACAGAAAGGCACTTCTGTGAAATATGGATGCTAAGAAAGGGATAATGCAGATAGCTGCTAGTCACACAGACTGATAGCCCCACTGCAACTCAGGACAGCTCTGCTCATGCTGTTGCCTGCCCTTCCACCCCCCATAGTTAGTTGAGACAACAGATGTAGCCCATGAAAATACAAAGATCTCAAAGAAATTTCCCCGTTCTGATGGACGTACTCCAAAGCACTTTGTCTTCATGTGATGTTCTCAGCAGCCAGCTGAACTCTCACATTCATGCTATATTATGCTGGACAGGGAAGCCAATCTAGCATAACATAGCTTTTAAACAGCTTCAGATTCTGTAGGGTGTAAATGTTAAAAGCAAAGATGTCACAGCTCTGAGAGAGAAAAGAAGGGACAAGGATGTGGAACATGACAATACTGCAATTTACTTCATGAGTTTGTGTATCAAATTAGTTGCTTGGGAGCCAAACATACCAGTCCTTTATAAGCAGCCCTAGTTGAGAGTATAGAGATGCTGCATAAAAAGCTGCATTCTATCTGAACAGATCCTCACAGGACTGATGAGTCAGATTCTCATGGAATCACAGATTTTATGATCTGCTGCATCAATAGTGTACTCCTGACCTTTATCCCTGCTGCATACACCTAGCTTGGAAGATGTGACAACACACCAACTTGAACTCTGCCTGTTTACAAAATAAACTAGTGCATTTGCTTGATTTTCACAGAACAAAAAAAGGGTGAAAATTTTAAAAATACTCACAATGACAAGTGATTGGATTGTCTCATATGCTTAACTGTGGACTTCAAACACTAATATCTACTCTTCCAAAACCTTCCACATGAATACTTACTTTACAGGGGATTACTTCCCCTCTATGCAATGGGACACTTCCCTGTCTTCCCCTCAAAATCTGATGAATGCTGTTTCCAAGGTATCAGGAGTTGAGAAGAGCAGTTAGGTAATTTTTAGCTCTCATGTGATGGCACCACCATTCTTCAGTTATCACAGTACTGTACCTTTCACGTATACAGCACCGGTACCATGATAACCGAAAAAGGACAGTTCATACTCTTATTATTTGATGCCATTGTCAGATAAACAAACCTCCCTTCATTTGACTAAAGAGTAACTGCTCAGTCTCTAGAAATAACTGTGATCTAGTAAATCACTTTCAAGTCTGATAAATTAAATTTTTGATAATGGACAGTTTCCCTAACCAGTTTCTCCTAGAACTCAATTTGGCCACTGCTGCGAAAGATAACAAAAAGTGTTTTTATAAATACATTAAAAACTAAAGGAGGGCCAAGGAAAATCTCCATGATTTACTGGTGGTGGAGAGGAACATTGTCATTACGGATGAGGAAAAGGCTGACATACTTAATGTCTTCTTTGCCACAGTCTTCAACAGTAACACTGCTATCTTCAGGGCAACCAGCCCCCTGAGCTTGGGTACAGGGAGTAGAATACATCTCCTGTATCCCAGGAGGATCTGGTTAGTGACTGGCTGTACAACTTAGACACTCACATGTCTATGGAGTTGGATGGGATTCATCCAATGGTACTCAGGGAGCTGGCAGAACCGCTCACCAAGCTGCTCTCCATCATGTAGCTTCAGTCCTGGCTAACTGAGCAGGTCCCAGAGGACTGGAGCCTGGCCAGTGTGATGCTCATACCAGAAGGGTCAGAAGGAGGACCCAGGGAACTATAATAACAGCTCATGGCTTAGATGGGTGCCCTCTTTGCTGGATATACAACCATCTGTATGGCTGGGCGCAGATAGTGGCGGTGGATGGAGCTACATCCAGCTGGTGGCCAGTCACCAGTGGTGTTCCCTAGGGCTCAGTACTGGGGCCCATTCTGTTTAATATCTTCATCAGTGACCTGTACGAGGGGATTGAGGGCACCCTCAGTCAGTTTGCAGATAACACCAGCTGGGTGGGAGTGCTGACCTGCTGGAGGGTAGAAAGGCTCTGCAGAGGGATCTGGACAGGCTGGATCGATGGGCCAAGGCCAGTGGTGTGAGGTTCAACAAGGCCCAGTGCTGGGTCTGCCCTTGTGTCACAACAACCCCAGGCAGGGCCACAGGCTGGGGCAGAGTGGCTGCAAAGCTGCCCACAGGAAAAGGACCTGGGAGTGCTGGTGACAGTGACTGACCATGAGCCAGGGTGTGCCCAGGTGGCCAAGAAGGGCAATGGCATCCTGGCCTGTACCAGCAACAGTGTGGCCAGCAGGACCAGGGCAGGG
>VYXC01003412.1:352398-379552 GCA_013397175.1 Platysteira castanea
CGAAAGATAACAAAAAGTGTTTTTATAAATACATTAAAAACTAAAGGAGGGCCAAGGAAAATCTCCATGATTTACTGGTGGTGGAGAGGAACATTGTCATTACGGATGAGGAAAAGGCTGACATACTTAATGTCTTCTTTGCCACAGTCTTCAACAGTAACACTGCTATCTTCAGGGCAACCAGCCCCCTGAGCTTGGGTACAGGGAGTAGAATACATCTCCTGTATCCCAGGAGGATCTGGTTAGTGACTGGCTGTACAACTTAGACACTCACATGTCTATGGAGTTGGATGGGATTCATCCAATGGTACTCAGGGAGCTGGCAGAACCGCTCACCAAGCTGCTCTCCATCATGTAGCTTCAGTCCTGGCTAACTGAGCAGGTCCCAGAGGACTGGAGCCTGGCCAGTGTGATGCTCATACCAGAAGGGTCAGAAGGAGGACCCAGGGAACTATAATAACAGCTCATGGCTTAGATGGGTGCCCTCTTTGCTGGATATACAACCATCTGTATGGCTGGGCGCAGATAGTGGCGGTGGATGGAGCTACATCCAGCTGGTGGCCAGTCACCAGTGGTGTTCCCTAGGGCTCAGTACTGGGGCCCATTCTGTTTAATATCTTCATCAGTGACCTGTACGAGGGGATTGAGGGCACCCTCAGTCAGTTTGCAGATAACACCAGCTGGGTGGGAGTGCTGACCTGCTGGAGGGTAGAAAGGCTCTGCAGAGGGATCTGGACAGGCTGGATCGATGGGCCAAGGCCAGTGGTGTGAGGTTCAACAAGGCCCAGTGCTGGGTCTGCCCTTGTGTCACAACAACCCCAGGCAGGGCCACAGGCTGGGGCAGAGTGGCTGCAAAGCTGCCCACAGGAAAAGGACCTGGGAGTGCTGGTGACAGTGACTGACCATGAGCCAGGGTGTGCCCAGGTGGCCAAGAAGGGCAATGGCATCCTGGCCTGTACCAGCAACAGTGTGGCCAGCAGGACCAGGGCAGGGATTGCTCCCCTGTACTCGGCACTGGTGAGGCTGCACCTCAAATCCTGTGTTCAGTTCTGGGCCCCCCACTCTAAGAAAGACACTGAAGTGCTGGAGCAAGACCAGAGAAGGGCGATGGAGTTGGTGAAGGGTCTGGAGAGTAAGTCCCACGAGGAGCAGCTGAGGGAGCTGGGAGTGTTTAGCATGAAGAAAAGGAGGCTCAGGGGAGACCTTTCTGCTCTCTACAACTCCCTGAAAGGAGTGTGTACTCAGCTGGGGGTCAGTCTCTTCTCCAAGGCAACAAGTGACAGGTTAAAGGAAGTGGCCTCAAGCTGCACCAGGGAAGGTTGAGGTTGGACATCAGGAAGAGTTTTTTCACTGTAAAGGTTGTGAAGAATTGAAATGGCTGCCCATGGTGGTGGTGGAGTCACAATCTGTGGAAGTGTTAAACAACCAGACCTAGCACTGTGGTCTAGTTGAGATATAGTGTTCAGTCAAAAGATGGACTTGGATGATCTTGGATGTCTTTTCCAACCTTCATGATTCTGTGATTCTGTAACCTGTGTTTACTACTAGCAATATAAGAAATTCATTTCTTTCTATTCTCTGAACAACTAACAGCTGCAGACAAAGCTTTAGTAAAAACTAAGACTGGAGGACCACATAGGATTCTGCTGCCCGATAAAACCTTGAAATAGCACATAGCTCCATGAACTGAAGTCTTAAGCTGTTTCCTAGGAAAAATCACAGCTTTAGAGTTTGGCTAGCCCTTTGAAATATGACATTTAATGACACAGCTGCAGAGAGATCACTAGGGAAAACATAGTAGTGTACACTAGGCAACAAAAAGCAAACTGATGTACACATACATTCCAGGTCAAGAACCATCAATAAACCCTGTCTCTGCAATTCTCAGAAATAGGAATAATATAGAACAGTAAGGGACTCATCTAATATGTAGAAACAAACTCTAAGCAACTTACATCACTTCTCTCATTTGAAGTCAGGTACAAGTTGTTCTATTTGTAACCATAGGCAAAGTTTTCCATATATCAAAATAGCTGTGTGCAATAAAACTAGTGAATTAAAACACAACTGTGTAATTGAACTGAACAAAACAACTTACGTATACGGAGACAGAGGTCCCAACAGGACTTTGGAAACATCCCTCTGTCCAAGGGTCATAAGGAGCAGAGCAAGGCTCTGATTTGTTGAATCTACACAGCCTCCCTGCAAACCAAAATGTTTTAATTATTAATCTCTGTACAAACCAGAAATTTAGACAGGAGGAGAGTAACAAAAGCAAAATATACACTTAAAAGGCTGAAATACCACTCCCAATTTCTAAGGGCCAAGAAGACAAAAATCTAGATTTTTTTAACAATGACAAATTAATTTCACATGGCAGTCTGGGAAAGGAACAGAACTAAAACAAAACCCAGTAAGAAGGTCACATTAAACATGCCTCCTAATCTGTTTTAACATCCCAGAATGTAAACACTGAAGAATTTCTTTGCAGGAAATTGAAAAGAGGTATTAGTTCTAGTTCATATGCATTTCAAGATACCATGAATTCCAGCACTTTATGATAACGATAGTTACATTTGGACAAATAATTCAGTGTTAGCAGGTGCAAACCAGCAAGTTAAAAGTTATTTAGCACTTATCCACAAAAACCCTTGCTGCTAACTTTTTTGGGTTTACATTTGTAAAACATTTCCCCTCCATAATTAAAATGGAAGATTTTTTTTTAAATTGCTAAGCCATACATAAAATTAAGTAGAACTACACATACTCTTGTGCATATTTGACTGTTGTAAGTCATATATGCAAGGTATATTGTTCTGTATGTGGAAGGTGTTTACTGTGATGCATACATTAATTAGAACCAGAAGACCAGAATCAGAAATAAGAATTGTTTACAAAGCTGAAATACAAATTTAAAGGGATACTTTCAGTCAAGACTGCTGTAGAGACAATTTACCAACTACTGCTATGCAAAAACACTGAAAATAGAAAAAATATCTGACATTATATTGGACTGTCCTTATATTCACACTGATTCACAGCCACATGAAATCTGTGAACAGTTTTCTGCTGCATCAGGCTTAACGTGAAGTCCTCTGAATAAGCTCTCTGGAGAGAATGAAAGTAAAACCTCATCTTTCTAAACCCAAATTCTCTAATGAGGTAAACTGACAGTTACCTTTATTGACAAGGAAGGCAACCTATCATAATTTCAAGAGATAACACTATCCAAAAAGGCAAGGGACAGAATAAATTTTGGACTAGATAGATTAAGAAAATCAGCCAATATGACAACCTCAGCACATTTACTCAGTGAGAGGCAGAAAAGAGAACCTTTCCAAGGGAAGATACTGAAGACTTAATTTTCAAGATGGCCTTGCTTCTGGGTGACAAGCCCCAGCTCCATTCTTCTGAAAAAGTGTCTGCATTTCATACAATGAACTACACCACAGCGAAATAAGTAGCTTTATTACATTCGCTACCGTGACCTAACTCCTAAAACATGCTCTTACAGCAACACTTGCCCTTTTAACTGTGTGAACTTGCCATACCAAAGTGAAGTTCGTGTACTCAACCTAATGCCTTCTATGGGACCGATAAAAATTGTGCTCTATCTTGAGTGAACAGGGTACCCGCAGAATTTGCTGGTGCAATCTAGAGCCAGAACAGATCTCACCAGTTGTATTTGTCAATGAGAAACATGTACAAGAAGCAGATAAAGAGTTTGGTAAGGAGTATTCCTGACACCGGACTTTTTGTATTTGTAGTTCAGTTAATAATTCAAAATGCTCCTTATTATTTGGATGAAAACTTTACATTTTATGAGCTTGGTTTTTTGTTTCTCTACAGCTGAAAACATTATTACGTGTCTACTTTTAGAACAAAATTTATACACAAGCTTCAATAAGCATGGAGACAAACATGTCCTAAGCAATACACCAAAAGACAGTGCATCCATCGTGTCCTAACTGCTTACATAAGCTCTCTTGCTGTAGTGAGTCAGTTATCCCCAGTACTGCTGTGACGTAGCGATCTGTTACTCCCATTTGTGGTGGTGCATTCCTCTCTGTCCCCTTCGGTCACTTTATGATCTCCTCAGGAGTTCTCATTAAAAATCGACCTTGATTAATGGCTCCTGGGCAGTTAAGCTCTTCTTGAGCTTATCAGAAACAATCTGTTCCTAGGAACTTCTGCCTAACGAACTGCTGTTTTCTAATGGACAGCCTTGGAACATTATTTTTGTCTAAATCATAGCCCAGGTGGAACAATACTATTGTTACTGCACCTTTTGAGGAAAATTCCAGTAACAACTGACCCAGATTGTGGCCAGGATGGAGAATGAGAGAAGGCTAAAGCCAAGCATCTCACAACCCTATAGGCAGCAGTACTAAGTGAGGGTCTTTGAGTTTTCCTGGGCCACAGCAGGCTGCACCAGCACCTCCCTCTAAGTGGAATGCCTCTTGAAGCTCAACAACCCTCAAGTCTGCAATACTTGGAGAACAATCACCAAAAGCTCTTGACAGAACCTGGGCTGATGCACTCAACCCTCAAAGCTTAATCCTTCACCTGTTGACAGGTACAAAGGCATCGGACCTAAGTATTTCACTAAACTTGAGGGCAATTTTTAACCCTTTTATATACTTCTTTGTGTCTGTATGTGTACACGTATGAATTGATTAAATTACACTAGAGCAAGTGTAGTATGAATGTTGCCATCTCTTAATTTACAACTAAATTACTCCTGTGCTTATAGTAAATCTTACTCGATCATTTTGTAAATATTAGTCACAGAGTCACAGAATGGTTAAGATTGGAAGGAATCACAACAGATCAACTGGTCCAGTCTCCCTGCTCAAACAGGATCACCCCAGAGTACCTGGCACAGGATTGAATCCAGACAGTTCTTGAATATCTCCAGTGAGGGAGATTCCACAACCTCCCTGGGCAATCTGTTCCAGTGTGCAATCACCTGCACTGTAAAGGATGTGTAAAAATATCTTTCTCATATACAGGTGGAACTTCCCAGGTATTAGTTTCGGTTCATAGCCTCTTGCCTTACTGCCCGGCACCAAGAAGAGCTTGGATCCATCTTCCTGGTATCCTCCCTTTAGATATATTGATAAGGTCCTCTCTCAGTCATTTCTTCTCAGTGCCAAACAGGCCCAGCTCTCTTGGCCTTTCCTCATAAGTGAGATGCTCCAGTCCTTTAATCATCTTTGTCATGCTCCATGGTTCATGTCTCTCTTGTCCTAAGGAACCCAGAACTGGGCACAGCACTCCAGATGTGGCCTCACCAGGGCTGAGTAGAGGGGCAGGATCACCTCCCTCGACCTGCTGGCAATGCTATTCCTAATGCACCCCAGGATAACATTGGCTTTCTTGGCCACCAGAACACACAGAGCTGGCTCATGGACAGCTTGTTATCCACCAGGACCCACAGAGCTGCTCCCCAGCAGGTCGGCCCCCAGCCTCTGCTGATGTCCAGGGTTGTTCTTCCCCACGTGCAGGACCCTGCATTTGCCTTTGTTGAACTTCAGACAGTTCTTCTCTACCCATCTCTCCACCCTGTCGAGGCCCTGAAGGTCTGCACAGCCCCCTGGGTTATCAGCCACTCCTCCCAGCTTTGTGTCATCAGTGAACTCACTGAGGAGGCATCTGTGCCTTTGTTCAAGTAATTGGTGGAGAAGTTAAACAATGCTGGACCAGTATTTAATCTTCGGAGACACCACAAGTGACAGGCCTCCAAACAGACCCTGTGCCACTGATTACAACCCTCTGGGATCTGCAATTCAGCCAGTTTTCACTCCCTCTCAGAGTCCACTCATCCAGTCCACACTTCCTCAGTATGTCTATGAGGATGTTGTGAGAGATCGTGTCAAAAGCCTTGCTGAAGTCAAGGTAGACAATATCCACTGCTTTCCCCCTCATCCATCGATACAGTTGTTTTAGGCAAGCAGTTTAGGCAAGGAGGCCAGTCAAGTGTGATTTACCTTTAATGAATCCATGCTGATTAATCCTGTTCACTTTCTTGTCCTTCATGTGGATAGAAATGGCCTCTGGAATGAGGCACTTCATCACCTTTCCACAGATTGATGTCAGGCTGACTGGCTGGTAATTTCTTGGGTCATCCTTCTTGCCTTTTTTGAAGACTGGAGTGACATTTGCTTTCTTCCAGTCCTCCGGCACNGATGCCTACAACAATTTAAAGATGGTTATAAATTGCCCAGCTTTGGTGTTCATCAGCTCTCCCAGCACTTCTGGGTGCATCTCTTGAGGGTCCATGGACTTGTGAATGCCAGGTTTACCTGACTCCAACCCAGTCCTCCGTAAGCAAGGAAAAGTCTTCCTTGAACCCTTCCTTCTCCCTAGTCTCCTGGGTCAGAGATCCCTGAGGGCTGGTCTTGTCAGCCATGACTGATGCAAAGGCAGCATTCACTATCTCTGCCTCTTCTGTGGCCTCTGTTAACAGGGTCCCCTTCCCTTTTAGTATCAGGCCCATACTATCCTTTTTCCTTTGAAAAAGCCCTTCTTGTTGTCCTTGACATTCTTTGCCAGACTTAATTCCAGCTGGACCTTGGCTTTCCTTTTCTCACTTTTACATACTCTGACAACCTCTCCATATTCATACCAAGTGACCTGACCCTGCTTCCAGCTCCTGTGTATTCCCTGCTTACCCTTGATAATGAGAAGAGTTCTTTATTTATCCACCAGGTCTCTTTTCCCCTTTGCCTGATTTCTTGCACATTTGGATGCATTGTTCTTGAGCCNCCATGACTGATGCAAAGGCAGCATTCACTATCTCTGCCTCTTCTGTGGCCTCTGTTAACAGGGTCCCCTTCCCTTTTAGTATCAGGCCCATACTATCCTTTTTCCTTTGAAAAAGCCCTTCTTGTTGTCCTTGACATTCTTTGCCAGACTTAATTCCAGCTGGACCTTGGCTTTCCTTTTCTCACTTTTACATACTCTGACAACCTCTCCATATTCATACCAAGTGACCTGACCCTGCTTCCAGCTCCTGTGTATTCCCTGCTTACCCTTGATAATGAGAAGAGTTCTTTATTTATCCACCAGGTCTCTTTTCCCCTTTGCCTGATTTCTTGCACATTTGGATGCATTGTTCTTGAGCCTGGAGGAAGTGATCCTTGAATATCAACCAATTCTCCTGGACCCTTCAGGGTTTCTTGGACCCTGTGGGGCTTGTTTCTATGATATTCTCCATGAAGATCTCCATGAAGAAGCTGAAGTTAGCTCTCCTGAAGTCCATGGTTGTAAACTTACTTGCTGCCCTGCTTCCCCCTCATCCAGTACTAAATTCCACACTCTCATACCTCCAGAAAGGCCTTCCCTGATCATTAGTATGAGTTGAGTGGCACACCATTCCCTGTGGGATCCTCTACTACGAGTGTCAGGAAATTGTCATCAGTGCTTTCCAGGAACCTCCTGGGCTGTTTGCGTTTCACTGTGCTGGTTCTGCAGCAGATGTCAGCGTAGTTAAAGTTCCCCAAAAGAAACCAGGGCCTGTGACTTTGAGGCTGCTTCATGGTGCCTGTAGAAAGCCTCATTTGCTTCCTCCTCCTGATCAGGCAGCAAACACCCACAAAAGTGTCACCCTTACTAGTCTACCCTTTTATCCTGACCTCATAAGCTCATCATCCACCCAAAGACAGAGCTCGATACATTCCNTTCTCCTGGACCCTTCAGGGTTTCTTGGACCCTGTGGGGCTTGTTTCTATGATATTCTCCATGAAGATCTCCATGAAGAAGCTGAAGTTAGCTCTCCTGAAGTCCATGGTTGTAAACTTACTTGCTGCCCTGCTTCCCCCTCATCCAGTACTAAATTCCACACTCTCATACCTCCAGAAAGGCCTTCCCTGATCATTAGTATGAGTTGAGTGGCACACCATTCCCTGTGGGATCCTCTACTACGAGTGTCAGGAAATTGTCATCAGTGCTTTCCAGGAACCTCCTGGGCTGTTTGCGTTTCACTGTGCTGGTTCTGCAGCAGATGTCAGCGTAGTTAAAGTTCCCCAAAAGAAACCAGGGCCTGTGACTTTGAGGCTGCTTCATGGTGCCTGTAGAAAGCCTCATTTGCTTCCTCCTCCTGATCAGGCAGCAAACACCCACAAAAGTGTCACCCTTACTAGTCTACCCTTTTATCCTGACCTCATAAGCTCATCATCCACCCAAAGACAGAGCTCGATACATTCCAGGTGCTGCCTCACATAGGGGACAACTCCACCACCCTGCCTTCCTGGTCTGTCTCTCCTGAACAGGGTGTAGCCATTTATGACAACATTCCAGTCACATGAACTGTCCCACCAGGTCTCTGTAATCACAATAAGATCACAGCCCTGTGACTGCATGCAGGTCTCTAGCTCATCTTGCTTTTTTCCCATACTGTGTGCACTGTTGCACATGCACTTTACAGAAATATTTGATCGTGTTAACATTCCAGTAGTCAATGATTAAATGCTGCTACATCCTTTAGACAAATCGTTAATCAAGTCTGAGGCTACATTTGGCAAGGGGTTCACTTTTGTAACCCAAAGGGAGGATCTCCCTTACCCCTTCTGCAGCCTTATCCTTTTCCATCCTTACCCTTTTGCTTTCCTGTCCTCTCCAAAAATCACTGTGGATTCATTCTAATCCAATTTTCCTTTGTATGCTTCATTTATGTAGTAAGCAATAGTGAACCTTGCCATCAAACTTTCTTGCACATCAACAAATTTATACAAAAACTTGCTTTTGTTTATACTTTTGCCAGTGATTTAAGTGATCTAAACCACCCATTTGCAACACCATTTCTACATAGGCAGTTCCCAGACAGTGACATTAAGTGATTGCTTGTAATCTAATGACTGAGCAGTAAGTTCTGCCAAATGAAGGACTTCACACTCCCAAGGAGGCCAAGTTTCTTTCTATCAATCCACTCGCCCTTTACTCAAGAGTCAAAAATTAAAAACAACTCTCCCAGAAGAAATGAGATGGGCAAAATCAGAGCCAAAATATGCTTATTCCAAAATAGCTGGCACTCATTACCAATGTAGAATGCAGCTTCTAGACTGTATTAATTCAGTTTATGGCAGTTTCTCCATCATTGTTTACACTGACTACAGAGCCAGATCCAGCTAGTTGTGACAATTAGACACAGATCACCTAAAATCCCATCCACTTTTAAATGTTATACAAATACTACAGCTGACATATACATACAAATATCACAGCTCTGTGTTTTGGACAACAGTGTTTCAAAAACATTTGTTCTTCTGAGCTTGAGCCCGGCTTTGATTGAGTGTTAGTTTTATTTTGGCATACATGCAATTTCCTCCCTTACCTGTGTGGTACATATTTGCAGGACTCAGTAATTTGTTACATGGAGGGTAATAAATTATTGCAGAGAGTTTGTATTTTGGTTTTTGGGATTTGGGGTTTTTTCCTATAAGAACGGAGCAAAGTCCTACTACACTGACGTAAGACCATCTTGGAAATTAAGCCGTCAGTGAAATCCTTCACTCATTTTAGCTCTAGTTCATTAAATCAAACAGCCTTAGCCCTCCTGCCCCTCCAAGGTCCCCTAGCAACTCAGCCTTTCTTCATTAAAGGATTCAGCCTTAAACAGGTACACGAACTCTCCTATTTTTCATGATTACAAAGAATACAAAAATTAAATCCTTTTCCAGTTCTTCCAGGCCTTTCCATTCTGCCAATTACTCTCTACATAAAGCTCCCATAAACAATGCCTTTCAAAGACAAGAGTTAAAATCCTTACTGGCCTTCTACAATTAAGCTTCAGAAAGAACTGCATGTGGATTTGTAATGGCAACACTAATCAGTCACTCCATTGCCCCCTCTTGCAGAGCCACTGCAATTAAGGCACTGTGCTACTTATTATTAGTCAATTAGCTCTGACATCTTTCCATCAACAAATATGCATTAAAAAAGCTCTGCCTATTCCAAGAATCATACAACCTATTTAATTTCCTTTTGAAGGCTTAATAAAAGGACATTTAGCAAGACTCAAATCCTTAGATTTCCTACGTGGTAAAGTTCACACAATAGCAAGCACTTTACCAAATGTCCCTGGACCCCTTTCAACAGTAATGAACTCCAGCAGATTTGGGTGATCCCAGCACCTAAAGCCCTTTTACAGAGAATTGCCTCCAGTGTTCTCGGGGTGCTCTTTTCTGGTCAACCCTCCCTGACTCCCACAGCATAGCACCTACTGGCAAAAACACAGATGATGAAATAATCTCATAAAGAAAAGATCTAAACACAGGAAAAGAAATTCTCTCTTGAGCCCTGTATTCAACAAGTAGGTGGTGTAAAAAGATGTGGGACTTTAAGACTGCATTTTCAGATCAATCTATTCTTGCTTTCTCAAATTTTGAGTTCCACTAAATGTCTTATTTAGGCAAACACACATAAAAAATAGTATATTAAACCTAAACAAACACTGTGCACTTTGCAACATGTTTTCATATCCTCTCTGGTTCAACACTAAATCAAACTGCCATAACAAAAAACAAACAAACAAACAAAAAACCCCAAACATCCAAAAAACAAACACTCTAAAAAAGCCCATCCCAAAACAAAAAACAAACCAAACCCAAAAAAATAAAAAAGAAAGAAAATGAGAAAGTAACCTTATCTTTCAAAATTCAGGCTAGCACTGTATGACCATGTGACATACATAAATTCAAGTATATATTCTGAAAATTACATAACAAAACCCATCATATTGCCTATGATAGAGAAAGAGGGGAATTCACTAAATAACGGCTAAGCACTCCAATGGATAAGTAGCACAACAGTCAAAAATGCTAGCAAACTAGAATTTTTCCACGGTGAGCTGCTGTAGTGAAGGACAAATAGTCTGTACTCCGCTCAGCACCTTTCAGTCACTTTTGGACAGAAGTCACCCACACACGAAGGAGTCTTCCAGGAGCACCAGCAGTACCATAGCAAGCCACAGCTAACAACCTCACTCACTCAGAATCTGATCCTCAAAGGCACTGAAACCTGACAGCCTATTACTTTATGATTCAAAGACCTGCCTGACCCTGCTTCCCCCTCAAACTTTTCTTCCTGCTGCCTTGAGATCCTTACTACCCTTTGCAGAATTTGACTCATCATATTCAAATAGCTGCAGTACAGTAAAGCAGAAAGTTACTTGCTTTAGGCCTTTCCAGCCCTCTTCATTTCATAAGTTCCCTGACATCTGACTCTGTGCAAAGCATAATATCTGGACAAATAGCCCCACTAGATTTAATCTGTCAAGTGCTGAATGGTTTCCAAAGGAAAAAAAAATACCTGTTGCTGCTAATAAAAGTATGTGGAAACCGGATTTGTGATGTCTCTGAACATCTGTCAACCTGAAGATATTTTCCAAAACATTTACACCAAGCAACAAAAGTACCAAAAGATTTGTACAATTCACCTCTGAAATAAAAATAACTACATGACATGATATAATTGCAGAAACAGATAGATGTTTCAGTCACTAGTTGTGACCACCTTCTCCACACGTGCTGGACTTTCAAATACCAGGGGTCTAGACTGTACCCAGAAACCCAGGAAGAATGTTTTGTTGGTGGCATTTCTATGAGATAAGAAACCTGGGCTAGAAAAGAAAAGTTCTTTAGCAATACGGTGCATATACTGAATAAACAAATAGAAAATATTAATGGAAGACTGGAAAAAGTGACCAGATGATAATTCAAACAGATGAAGGATTTGCAGCAGGGAAAGGGAAAAATAATATGGGCACAGATGAACAATCTGTCACAGGTATGGATGTGTTTTATGAGGTTGAGGGGCATTTTTATAATTAACTACATTCCCTAATGCAGAATCTCAATAATGGCAGTTGGAATGCTTTGCAAAGTCACATAGGTTATTACAGTTCAGAGTAACTACCTGGTTTTTTAAATAATGAGTAAAATTTGTAGACGACTGCCTCCTAAAGGCCAAATGTGTTTTATCAATACTAAAAAAATAATTATTTTAATATTTGTGGAGATACAAAACAAAGCAGCTGAAAGGTTCTTTATTAAATTAGAAACTCATCAGGGTGCTATTTGCCAAATCATCTGTAAGACTGAAAGCTGCTCATCTGCTAAAATTCTTGCCACAAATGAAAACCATTTTAATAAAGGAAAAAAGCTATGCTGAAGAGAACTGCGATGCACTTAGTATTCCTAAGTAAACACCATCCTAGCTCCCTTCCAACAACCCATTCAGCCAATTCTTCATACAACCAACAATTCTCAGCACATTTGCCTGTCATAATCATCACAAAGTGGTCAACGTGGAGGCCTGCTGGGTTTTTTTCCCCTTCTGCTCCCTCCTATGTTCTTCCACTCATAATGTCCCATTCCAACCACTAATTTATAAGCATTGACTATTACCTATCCATCTTATTTTAAAAACTAGGAGCCCATATGAAGCTAACTGAATTCTGTTGCAGACAGAAAGCAAGAGAAGAAGAATTTTCCAGTCCCGTGATTCATAATAACACATATCTGACACTGAAAATAACATGCCCAAATAAGTCATTACAATGTTAAAGGAACTATTCAAAACCACCTTTTACCTGGATGAAGAAGACACTGGCAGCATCAGATTATTTCTCTATTTGGATCTGAGCCTGTCTGAAGGTACCACCAAACCACCTATCCCTTTACCAATTTTATGACTTCCTTTCCTTACATCTATACACACAAAACATATTGGCCACTTACTCTGTAGACCTCCTCAAGTAGCAGCTTAGCACAATTCTGGCCCAGTTCCTCAGGAAGCACAGCTGCTCCCTGGCCCTGAGGGTTTGAGGCTAGCTCAGCACTGAGAATAGTGCCATTGATGGTTTCTGCAGTAAGGCACATGCCAAAACCTGGTGATCTGAAAGAAAGGGGAAAAGTGCATTTGATTTAAGGACAAAATTGGAGTAATGAGCCAAGAACTTCAAGTCATAAACAGCTCCTCCTATAGGATGACAAATGTCCTGGTTGATACAATAGATTCACTCTGGAAAAAGAAAATAAACAGCAGTATTTAAAAGTTGAACTCAGTACCACCTGCCACAAAACCCTCTATGCTGGCTTTTCCTGGCCAAACTCTTCAAACAGAAAAAATGAAAAAGAACATAAAAAGCCATCCAAACCTCAGAAATGTTGTGTTTTTTAACAGAGGAGGGTATCTTTCACATTTATTTAATTTGCATTTGATAAACATTTCAAAGGTATCTGGTGTTTCTTCTCTGTGACATTCAAAACCAGAACTACCCCTCTTTGAGGGTTCAGCTCTTTCCCCTAGAAGCCTGAATATTTAGCAAGATTAGACCAATTATTATCAGGGATACTGCTATCATACTGGCTTCATACTTAAGATGAATGTCACAACACAGTAGCATCAGAAATTCAGAAATCCAGGAAGGGATTCAGTTCCTCTCCCCAAGCTGTTGTTTATCCCTCTGCATGAGCTACATGTAGTAAAATGTTGCTGTCCCAATTCACTTGACTTTTTAAATTTTACAAACAAAAGAATAAAAAATGGAGACCCCAAAACCACACAGCTCCCAGAAAAAGTTTTGCAATTCTGATCCTAATAAACAGTCTGAAGTCATTAAAGTTGCAAACTTGGGGTATTAAACATTATGAAGGATCGGAAAAGACAAAAATACTAAAAATTATTGAACAATTTCTAGGTTTGTAAACTTCTGACTTGAACAAATTTTAAGGAAATATTTCAAAAAGCAGAAACAGTGAAAGAAAACATGCATGCCTACATTTGAGCATACAGACAGAATGCAAACAAATGAGTTACCCAGAATCTTTCAACCTCAAGGAGGAGTGAAAAGAGAACAACAGAAATTACAGATACCAGCAAAATTGTCTGAATCACATCCACCACTTCTGTGTTCTGCCAACAAATAAAATCTGTGGAAGTACAGTAAATTAATTTTTCAGTCCTCGCTAGTGAGGGGACACTCTCACTGAATGGAGAGACATTCAGCAGAGGACAACCCATATTGCTTTAACACTTCCTTAAAATGCCTTGGTCCCATCCTTAATGTTACCATTTCCATCAGAAGGTGTACAGTCAGCTTTGAATGTTGGTTTCCTCAACATACCAAGGCACCTTTGATCTTAATCCCTCTTCAAACCAACAGATTTAAAAACGAATGGAGCTCAAACTGCCTTTAGTGGCACTAATGATGTATTGCATTCCTTGTTTAAGAAACACACTTCTATTCCTGTTACGTAAGTAAAAAATGTATCTAGGGAATCATCCTTCTTTTACCTTGTGAGAAGTATTTATTTCAAGTCAACAAAATAGAAGATAGTGATCTAAAACTCTGTAAAATTAGATCAGGACACCCTAGCAGATGAACAAACGCAGAATTACATGTCTGTTTCCTGTAAATTCTGGATACTCACTTTCCAGAGCTGACCCCCTTCATATGATCTGTGTAGATATAGATGTCTGGGAGGAATTTATTCAGGATGCCCCTTGCAGATTCCACCATTCTGTTTGCCATCTGTGGTGACACCCGGACAGAGTATCTACATTTCTGAGCTAAGAAATCCATTGTGGTCACAAGAAAAATTGAAAGCAGAGACTGATAAAAGTGAAGAGGCCTCAGTGCATTATTTCAGAAAATGTGTGTTTTATACATCTATTCATGGGCTCTTGTCCATGTTCCTGTACTTAGAGAACCATATGTACACTCGTGCTTTCTATAGTCTTTTCAATTATATACACAGTTGTGACGGTATGCCGTAAAATAAAAGAAGAAACAGGCTGCAAATCTACACCTCTGGCACAAAACGTGACCTCATTCCTGCTTTCTTTTTGAGTAATCAATGCCAGATCATGTTTAGGACTCTCAATCACAAATTAAATTACATGTTGGCCACTGCTGAAGATAGTTTTGTGTAAGAGATTTCTACCTTCTTCCTACAATGACAGCAGATTCATGACAGATATCTTACAAAGACCACAAGAGAAAAATAAAACCAAAAAGAAACAAACAACCCAAAACATTGACTAGATCTGCAGTTGTTTCAAAAAGTGAGGAGTTCACAACAGTATTCTGTGCCCTTATCTCCACGTGTAAGTAAAACCTCCTCCACTTCCATCTGCAACAGTACTAGCAAAGGCAAAGAGACAAAGAACTTTCTTATAAAACACACCAAAAAGCTCAGTGTGTGCTGCAAGGTGTAAACTGAACAAAGATTTAAGCTCCCATCCAACTTCTGCTGAACTATTAACTGCCAAGATCTCACCTATTCAACACACAACTAAACGACATTTGTTAGTACTGAATTTACACACAAGATATGATTTCTTTTAGTGCTGCTACATTATGTGATGGAAGGTATTTTAACTTTTTCATGCTATTGAAAAGATTTTAAATAGTGCTGATCAGTTTTAAATTTACTCACTTGCTTACACATGCTTTTTGAACAGCAATGTTTTGAACACAGCAGTTTTGAGACACAGTCCTGAAATCTAGTTGTATGACCCCTCTGTGTAATGTTACCCTGTGTTACCCAGATATGTGCTCAGCAATGTGGGTGCACTTCTGTGACTTCCAAGTTCCAAGTATTTTTTTTAATACTTTTATAAAAGTAGAAAAACAGACAGACAAACAAAAAGGATACGCAGTTCCTCTGATGCGCTTGATTTTTCCAGGGTCTGTGAATTGAACAGGCTGCAAGACTTTTCTCACTGGGCAAGAAAACAGTATCTCTCCACCTCCTTTGGGAGGCATTCCTCTTCGGTTGATCTAGAACAAATAACAGGAAAACAGCAGGTTATTAAACAGCACAAAGAATGTACCTACACACCCCAAAATTATACCTTTATCTCACATAGAACAAAATGTTTTAATCAGGGACATTATGTCAACACAGGAAAGAAAACTACATCCTAAAGGCAGAAATGGATTTCGCACCAAAACTAAAAGCAGGCAGTGATTTCTTTCTTATTCTGAAGTACAGTAAGGCATGGCTTCTCAATAGGAAACAGTGCAAAACCAAATAGTAACATCTTTACCAAAGTAACCTTGGCTTAAGACTTGTCTCCATAGCAAATCTGCACCTTGCTGCTGAGGAGACTAGAACTATTTGATTTGAGCTCAGTTGGTTAGAGCATGGTGCTGATAATGCCAAGTAGTGGCTTTGATCCCCGTATGGGCCATTCACTTAATAGCTGGACTTTATGATCCTTACAGGTCCCTTCCAACCCAGAATATTCTGTATGTGAGGGACCAGCATGAACTCATTTCTACTAACAGGTCTGTCTAGCCTGACCCAGTCCCACCATTCCTAGCCAAGGGTGGAGCTGGGACATGGGCCAGTGAATGGGTCTGGGTAAGGAGGCCCACAGCCAGACAGGGCAGGGCTGTGGGAAGCTGGAGGCTGGCCCTGCTGCAAGGTCACAGAGTAGAGGCTGACAGTGCCAGGACAATGACATGGGCACTCGGGCTGTGGGCAGGGCAGCGGGAAGCACCCCGGGGTAAGGTTTTGCAAAGCAAGGCACCAGCAGGCCCCAGTAGTGCAGCCAGGCCTCTCACACATTTCTCCAACCTAAAAGAAACCCAAACGTTGTTTTATATCCGGATTTACTGGGCCTCTGAAGACGGCAGTGTTTAAGAAAGAAGTTTTTCTTGTATTTTCCAAACTGGAAGCAAACCTCAACTACCCAAGCACAGATCCAGCTCTCCTACAGGTGAAAAAGGTTAAAGATTCCATTTTTACTCCCTAGCCCCAAGAACGGGGGGGAATGAACAACTAGAAATAAAAAGATAATAAATTAACTGAAAAGCAACACAAAGCAGAAAGGTTTCTCAGTCTTCCCTGGAGACTAAGAAAAGTCACTACTTTCTCCTTACCCTCTCTACCGCTCTGTGGCTAGTAGACACAACTAATTATCTGTTAAAGACAGATAATCCCAGCAAGCACATGGCCCTGTGAAGTACTGCAGGAGTATCATTTCAACACATGCTTGAAAAGAAAGGAGCAAATTGTCTTACCTTGATATCCAGACTTTCACCATCAATTCCAAACTTCTTCAGAAGGGGTAGAGCTGTTGCCTTAAGGACATCAACCTAAGGAACACAAAATTTAAATAACAGACTCTCTACTGGAAGTTAGGTTAGTCAGTAATTTTAAAAATCACTATATTATGAGGTGACTAATAAAGAAAAGTCTTCTTCATAAAAGGTATTTTATGGGAAGAGATGGGAATGCAGCACAGAGAGCTTCATCTAGTTAAACCACCACAGTACAACATTACTAAAAAAATTTCCTAGAACAAATTACTGGCAGATGGAACTTCCTATTCTGGCTTTCTTCCTCAGCCTGATTTTGAATGCCATTATGTAAAACAGCTTACTTGTTTCTCTGAACATTGATACATTTCTGTGAACATTTCTCTGTTTTTGAGAAAATTATATTCTTCTGTTATTACTAAAAAATTCCTATACCTAAATAAATTAATGCAAGAACTACTGCATATTTTCAATCATCACTGCAAGAGCATGTCCGTGATTTGGCAGAAAGTTCATTCTTCTATCAACAACTTCTTGTAGCTCTTCTAAGTAGCTTCTACTGAAGCACTTAGAAGCGTCTGAAGTGGGCACATCATCACAGTACTCCCTTTTAAGCCAGGTGCTCACCAGGTCCAGGTCTGAATAAAATCATCCTTGCCGTTGCTTCTCCTAATTCCTAAGACTACAGGGACTGCGCTCTTCTTTGCTCTTGTGAAACTTCAGTAGCATTGCCAAAAGTGATAACAATTATTTAGCAGTGCAACAGCACAGGGATTAACCAAGACAAACAGCTGTGGATAGACAGGATCAGGACAGCATGACCAAAGAGAAACCAAACACAGATGAAGGGAACAGTCATAACATAGACAGCATTTGAGGAGGCAAATAAAAAGCACTCTTTTTCCCATGCCTTCAGCCAGAATTCACAATTCTTGAGCTTCCTTTTCTCTGCTTTCAAGAGAGTGTAAGCCACTGACACAATAGTAGCACATATCTCACCAACAAATCTGTGAACATTCTGTTAGAGGTACCCGAGGAGTTACGAGTGTATATTGCAGTTCTTGTTCCTCAAATCCTGCTGGAGCATACTTCCCTTCTTACAGAGAGGCATTTGGTGTTGTTTTTAATGGTAGTATCAATATTTGAATGTCTTCATTAAAAAAACCAAACCTGTAAGCCAATGCTTAACTTTTTATACTTGCAAAGTTTACGGTTTTTTACAGCCAGGCTACCTTGATTTGGCACTTGAGTTGTGTTCATTAACTATATAAATTTGACTTTTGGAGAAAAGCCTTTACTAACATGCATGTGCACAAGCATGTGAATACCACTGGCAGAAGTTTCAACAAGCAATCTGGTTCAAATTAAAATTACACAACATTTCTGCCTCCTTCTTATGAAACAAAACCTAGCTGTAAAAAAGAAAAGCTTTACTGTGTAGGTTAAGAACTCAAAAAACTTCAAGACTTGTCATAACTTTCAGTCCTCAGACAAATTCCAGGCATAATACTTGTAGGTACCAGACAAATAATATGATTGACTGTTCCAATTTTGCAGCCTAAATAGAGGAGGCAATCAGCAGTATTTGAAGAACAGGAAAAGGCTGCTCTGCCTCACAGACAAGTGGGGAGTTGGGCAGGATGCGACGTATTTCACCAAAAATCACAAAACAGCAGCTGAACTGAGCTGCAAACCCATTTTTCTAGCCTTTTGCCTATACTCAGCCATAAACCCCATCCTTCAGCTCCCCTTGGAGGGCAGTTACTCCATTTCCAGAACAGACAACGTAATACCAAGTTGCACCAAAACAGATGGATTATAAAACTGAGGGTATATCTCACCACAAATGACAACATGCTAAGTCTCATAGACATTGATTATTCACAAAGTTGTGTAAATGCAAATCATTTCCCTTTAAAGAAATCTACAATAGCTAAGAAAAAGGAGGAAAAGTAATTTTTAGAATCCCTTATCCAGTGCAACGATATTTTTTAAAAAAGCAACAAAAAACCCAGTTAGAGATCCTACAGCACACAGCTACCTAAGAAAGGGAAAAGCATCAGTTGGCCTCCACATCCATTAGCATGGCACAGATCATTGAGCCTCACCATACATACAGTGTTATGTTTCATGAAAAAGGGCCTAGGTTGGGAGAAGAGGTAAGAGAAACAACAGAGCTTAATAAAGAAAAAAAGAAAAGTGGGGGCAAGAAAACTCAGTAGGAAAAACTTGTTTTCTACAGAGAACTGTTGAATTTTGATTGAGATTGAAGATAACTGCTCCTAAGCTAAAACTTCATATGCTAGTCTCATGTCAGCATGACAGTCATTTGAACTCAAAGCCCCATGGCATAGCTGTAAAAAACCTTCAACACTTGGAAACACAAACATTAAGAATGGTCATTCTAAAACAGGTTACTGCAGCTGTATCTAAATGTCGGAATAACAATACATAGAGAAGGAAAGGAAAATAGGTGTGTGCCACCCCCATCTCCTTCAAAAAGGCACCTTACAAAGACGCCCCCTGCATACAGAATCACTATACAGAGAAACTTTTAACTGCCTCACGCCTGTCCCACATGGCTGGTCCCACAAGCTACCCAGGGTCAGATCTCACCCGTGACCTCACAGGAGAACATAATGCAAGTGTAGGCTGCCAATGAACAGTTCCGGCTGGTACTCCAAATGCTTATCTCTTTCTGACAAGCATAAGCAAAGTAGCATTCCTCTCACCTGTTTAGGATTTGTCACTCGCATTCTAATAATACTATGCAATATTATCATAGAATCATGGAATGTTTTGGGGTTGGAAGGGACCTTAAAGATCATCTAGTCCCACATGTCCCTGCCTTGGGCATGGACACCTTCCACTAGACCATGTCCCTATCCAGCATGGTTTTGAACACTGCCAGGGTTGCGGCATCCACAACTTCTCAGGCTGATCTGTTCCAGTGTCTAATAACATACCCAGTAATACGTATAATATTATTAGCAATAATATTATAGTAATGTCACCATAGTCCCACTTGGAACAAGTGCATGTTCAGTGACCAGGGTATTCTTTTGGACTGATGCCAGTTGTCAAAGAGCCTTCCATTGCACCCTGTTGGCAGGCTATTAATGTATGTAAACAAACACTAAAGTAAACACATGTTCTTATACTCTAGGAACCCAGCCTGACCTGTGCCTCACTGAACTCAGCTGAAGTCTTTCCTTCCACAGAGTGTCTTTTAGAAACACTCTTCCTCTCACCAGGACCTCTTCCACTCTCCTCAGAGCAGGAGATTCACAACATTCCCTTGCATCCACCTGACAAGGAGGTGTCTGGTAAAGAGCAACCTCAAACCACACAGCAATCACATGCCACAAATACTTTTGAGGCTGTGTAAAAGCCAAGATCTCAGTGCTGACAGTGGATTTCACAAAGCCCAGTGGGTCAGCCAACTGCTCACTGCTACCATGAGAGAAAAGTCACACTCCTCTGGTTGCACACATATTCCTGCTACTTGCCTCATAGATGCCTCCCACTGGCTACAGTTCTTCATAAATTGCTCCAGTGTGGGTTCCCCATGGGCTCACAAGTCCTGCCAGCAAACCTGCTCCAGCATGGGTTCCTCTCTCCATGGGCCTGCTGGTCCTGCCAAGACCAGCTCCAGCGCAGGCTTCCCATGGGTTCACAGCCACATTCAGGCATCCATCCACCTGCTCCAGCGTGGGGTCCTGCACAGGCGGCAGGTGGATATATGCTCTGCTGTCAACATTTATGGATTGTAGGACAGCTGCCTCACCATGGTCTTCATTACAGGCTATAGGGGAATCTCTGCTCCAGCGCATGGAGCACCTCCCATTTTTCACTGACCCTGCTGTCTACAGGGCTGTTTCTTCCACATATTCTCATTCTTCTCTCCAGCGGCAAGTTCCACAGTTCCTCCCCCCAACTCTTCCTCCTCAAAGCTGTTACCCTAACAGTGCTGCCACCATCACTGATGGGCTCTGCCTTGGCCAGCAGTGGGTCTGTCTTGGATGGCCTCTGTTGAATGAGGGGGAAACTTCTGTCAGCTTCTTGCAGAAGCCACCTCTGTAGCATCCCAGCTAACAAAACCTGGCCATGTAAATCCAATACAACCCACTAAGGTGATAGAGAGGTTCTTACATGAAGAGCAGCAGGGAGAATACCTAGCTCATTTTAAAATCCCACACTGTATTCACACTGGTTTGCCTTTCCATCTTCTCCTTGGAAAGCAGAAAGCATACAGATGGATAAACAAATTTAAGCATCCATTTTTGGGCAAGCATAGGTAATAACTGTTCCCCCAGTTTATAAGCACCCTCTGTCTACTGAAAAATAAAAGCCCAAATCAAATTAAAACCAAGTTTCCATTTACTTAAGCAGAAAAACCAATTAGGGTAGCACTTAAATTTGGGGTTTTAGTCTCAGCAATCAGCAGAGCCATATTCTATACAAAACACCTTGTAGAAGCCCTTGAAGTTCGTATTGGTGTATACCAGGATTAATGTTTACTCAGGCAAATTAAATAGACATAAACCAGGTTTAAACCAATTTTAGGAGCTGGCACTCCCCGACAACCACTTAAAAAGTTAACAAGTGTGAGTTACTTGTATTTCAGTACTGAGTCACAGTAACTGAAGTTGTTACTGTGTTGTTACTAACAACTACAGTGTAGTTGCTACTATAGCACAACAAACTTAAGATGTAACTGTTTACACGCATTTTATTTACATTTAGTGTCAGGAGCTTGGAGTCAGCTGATATACGCCAACCCACTTGTCTTTGACAAGTGCAAGCACCCTTCAAGCACAAACTGGCCTTAATTCTTGCACCCATTTGAACTGAGATAGTTTAATCTCAGGCCCATGTGACTGATGCTCAAAAGGGGATAATTTCTAGAACCAAGACTCAGTTGCTTAGATGAGTGTCCAAACTTCCTTGAAAGCAATATGAACATTGGACAACTCTTCATCTCCAGGTTATGCAAGAATTTCTCCATTGTGATTAAATAGTCAACAAAAAAGGACTTCTTTGATTCTTACTACTTACCAGTTACATTAAGTACTTTTAATCACAATGACTGAAAGGGTAGCAAAAAATGCTTCCTCTTTTTTTCTCATAGAGCTGTGTACAAGCCACTTTGATCATCCTTTGACTCATGTGGATGTCTCACAGAGCCACAGGTGAGAGAGTGAGTTTTTTAAATGACCAGAGAAGCACAGCTGAAAACTCATAAATTCTAGCAGGACTCAAGAGCTCATGTAGTATCTATAGTTATACTTCACAGGTATTTGTATTAAACTGGTTAAGTTTTCAGATGACAGGGTGTCCTTAAGCTACTCAGAGGAAAAGAGACAGTGTCCAATCACCATTCAAAAAGTAAAGAGTAATGCTGCTCTCTAAAAACAAAAGTTTGTTTGGAGTTTTGGAGAATAATAAATAAAGAGCATAACCACTAATCATTACTTCAGCATTCTGATCACATGTCTCCCACTGATGCCTGAGATGGCTACCTAAAAAACAGAGACTAGACAGGAATAAGGGAATAAAGGTAGGTATTTATTTGAATAAATACCTTTAATTTGAATAAAAAGGGCCTTCAAAGGTACACCTTGGGGAGTCCAGAGGCTACTCCCATGATGGACCCTGAGCCACAAGTTCTTCACACTTTTATAAGTTTGGTTCATTTGCATATCAGGGTTAATTCTACAATTAAAATTTCAGTTAATTATGTAATTTTCCCCAAGTTTACCCCCACTTCTAAGATTTTCGTTTACACATTTTGGGCCTAGGACAATCTGGATGTCCTTGGACCACCAACTTAAGACAAGCTTGTTATGTCTAACTTGCATGAGAGGACAGCAGCTAACAGGCTACTAGAACACACTATGCAGTACAGGATTTGAAAAATGTAAAAGTTAAAACCTAAGGCATCACCACAGTTAGTTTTTGTAACAACACTGGTACAAAACAAAGGACTGCAGATCAGTAATAGAAATCAAGGCAAGCACTTCATTTGACCTGCCACACCTTCTGGCATGTTTCTGAAGAATCTGAGAGTTATTACATACTCTTGCTATTGTAATTTCTTAATCACCATGTGATTTTTGTTTCTAATAGAAAGAAGGCTTGACAGCAGCAATGGTATGACTATGTCCAGATCCAACAGAAGAGAAAGATTTCTTCCTTTTTGCCATTTTTCAAATTTTAAAGACACTTTCTTCTTTATACAGTAAATACACATGCAGGGTAAGAGAAATAATCCATTGAAATCCTAAGAGAAGAGGAAAACCACACCTGTGGCAGGGCTTCACACTGCCTTTAAAAGGAGTTTGCAGGGGAGAAGACAGGAGCGGTACAGAACTCAAAGTCAGAAGGGGGATTACAAACTGAAGTTTGGAGTGTGATACAGTTTAGCAGGTGTTTCTTTGATTTAGAAGCGTTTGCTGCTCCTGCAACAATAGATACTTCTGGATGTGACAAATGATAAAAATGCAACATGTTTTAGACACTTCCTAATCTTGTTATTTTAGGGGGAAAAAATATCCTCCTCTGACACTTACACTTTACTACTTACCGAAGGATCTACTTGATCATTTGTTACCCCCCTCAAGACAATCTTCAACGGGTGCTTCATGAAAGGTGCCAAGCAGAGCAGACTTTCCAAATAGTAGCCAATACCACGGCTGGGGCTGCAGTCGTGTTCCAGCGAGCCTCCATACAGAAGACCAGGCTGATAATACAAGGTAGTACCTGGGGAAGAGGCCAGGGGAGCAAACCAAATGAGAGCACTGTAACAACACTGGCCATTACTAGAGCATAAAAACACTTTGCAACAATGTACGCAGGCAAATCCGAAGCAGAAGGCTATATGGAAGATGGTAGCACTTCCAGCACACTGTTTACATGTCTGCAGCTAATTAACGGGCCAACACACAAGTGTCAGTCTGTCCTGCACATCAATTTCCTCCTTTCCCTTCCCCCCAAAACCAAGGATTGCTTAGCAATCTCCAAGATGCTGATACAACCAATTATTATCTTCCACAGAAGCTAAACCTTCATCAGTCCATCAGGTCATTGGTGTCTTGGCATATCTGATAGTAATTCATTTGCTTTACTGACCAACTAAAAATCATTAGAACCCCTAAAAAAAATTAAAAAAATAAAAAGAAGAAGAAGAAAAAAACTCAGACCAGGAGAGGTTTTTACGTGGGATGCTTTTCACTCTAACCAAACCCTTTTCTATGCATGAATAAGCAAGCAGTCTGGCTAAGAAGTTTGCCTCTGTAGAGGGTAAATCTTTTTCTTCTACAAAAATTGATTCTGGTACAGAGGAACTTTTGCCCACTGTGAAATCCTGCATATCTAACAAAATATTAATTTTAATTCTCGAGCAATAGTTTCCTTAGTTCTCTGCATTACGGCGGAGCACTGACCTTCTTACATGTGATCACCTATAACAAAACTTGTCAGCTTTGTTATTTCTGATCTTCACAGTCAATAGTATCTGAACACCTACCTCTATCAAGACAAGATTTCGATTCTACTGCAGAAACTGATTAATCCTGGATACCGGAACAGATGAAGCAGAAAAAAACAGATCTCACCTGTTTGGTTTATTTCAATCCGTGAGCCATTGGTCACTTTGTCAATCAGGCGAATAAAACTTGCTTCAAAATCTAAGGAGTAGAGCACAGACAGAATTATAAAGTTTTGTAAAAGTTCAACACTTTACTTGTACTTTCACCCTTTCCTGTCTTCCATGACAGTAAGGCTTCTCTCACACTTCAAACTGTGGTATAATGCTACCACATGTGAAAAGGCAATTCTCTGTAAAAATTTATTGAGCCTCCATGCTCTCAGGCATCTCAAATCGACCAAGATGCCCTCAGATGTGGCATCTAGACCAGTCACACTCTTCTCCCTGACACACAGCACATAATACAAGTGGACATTTCTGGCCATAGTGGCTTGAGAGATCATTCTTGGCCAGGATAAAACCTTTGACAATTCACATTTGGCTCAGTACAGAGCAAAACATACAAATCATAGCAAACAGGACCCCATATATTGAAGCATGACAAGCTAATAACAGCTTCACATTATTCTCTGTAAAAGTGTTAGCTTAAAAGAAGGGGACATTTAGAGGTGAAGTGCTGCTGCTGCATAGGTGTTCCACAAAGTTGTCTGCACAGTCTAAAATTTTCCATTTCCAAAACAGTTATAGACATATTTAGGGCTAGAGAAACACAAAGCTTCCCACTGCCTCTTTTCTTGCTTCCTGTGTTCACTATACTATAGCAGTTCGTATGGAAGTAATTCCTCAGTTTCTCTTGATTATGTTGACTCTCACTCGGAGACAACGGAAAGGACAAGCAAATTTAACCAAAACAAAACCAAAAAATACCAACCAACACCAAAAAGGAAACAACAACAATCCTAAAAAAAGCCATCCGTCGAGGAATATGCTAGTATTCTTGTATCCCAACATAGTACAGACTTAGTATCAAGGAAGATAGGTGAATATATGCAGAATTCAAAACACAGGTCGTTTTAAGAGCCAATAGCATCTGCATAATTGTTTATAGGTTGCAGAACTCCCTTAGCAATAATCCCATGTTACTTCTTACACAGTAATCAGATTTTTTTTTCTATATGTGACTCTAGGATGTAATAGATACTTAAACCACAGAGCTACCTGCAGAATTTAAAGTTTGTCAATATTTGCATAACATGATTGATGCCTCAGAACCAATACTAGTTCTGCTTTCTGCTATGATAGTCTCTAAACTGTGACATCTTATATGTTTATAAAGTTTATATGACAGCACTGGGGCATCTTCCAGTGCAAGAGGGTATCCTTGTGAGCACAGGTTTCGCTCTTGGAGAACACCAGTAGCAGACTTTACAAATGTTCCAGTCATGAAAAGCAAAAATAACTGCATGTTGAATTATCAATACAAATCAGGATTTGTTGTTATTATTTTTCTGTCACAGCCATAGTTTACACTTGAAGCCATACTTTAAAAAGGCAGTTCAAACACTCTTTAAAAAAACATGACAAAAATCAAAGCATAAAATGTGACCCATTAAGACTGCGTGAACGTGAGCTCCCACAAACACACAGAGTACACGAGGCTTGCGCACGGGCAGGCGGCAGAAACGACGGCCAGAGAGCTAAGGAATTAATTCTGCCATCCCGACTGCGAAGCCACCGTCACGGGGACGAGAAGCAGCTCCGGGGCTGCAGCGAGGCTTACGCACACCCAGCGAGCCGGTCAGAGCCTCGCCTGGCCGCTCCCGCACCGCGTCCCGCCCGGCGCGGAGCGAACGGCGCTGCAGGGCGGGGCGGGACGTGCGGACGGGCAGCGCCAGCCCCGTCCCACCGGGACGGCTCGGCAGGGCAGCACAGCCCCGGCCGCCCGCACCGGCCCTTGATAGCCTGCTCTGGAGAAAAGGCGGGCCCGCGCGGAAGGCAGGGCGGCCGAGCCGAGCCGAACCAGTGGGACGGGGACGGTACCGCCCCGTACCCCCCGCCCCGCCGGGCAGCGAGGGAGGCTGACAGCACAGACAGGCGGGTGTGTGACAGCTCCCCTGCTCCGGCCTATTTCACCGCCCCTGCCCGCTCCCCATCTCCTCCTCCTCCTCCTCCTCCCAAAGCGCCGCGACCCACGTGTGACAGCTACACCCGAGAGGGGTGTGCGGAGGAGCCCATCCACGGGGAGATATCGGCNGCAGGGGGTGGGCGGGCTCTGGGAGGGGTCGCACCGCCCCCGTGCTTCGCATCCGCCGGGACGGCGGCGCGGCCGGGAGCGTTCGGCGGCGGGGCCGTGGTGAGAAAGGCCGGGCTGAGTTTGTCGCGACAGGGGCGGCAGCCTCTGCCTTTTCCTCTGCTCTTCCAGCCTGCGTGTTTTCAGTTGAAACTTAAGGAGTGTGGAAGTGTCGGGGAATATGTCTGACCGAAGCCTGGTGCCCGCTGCTCCTCCGGGCGGTGCGGGCTCTCCCTCGGCAGGCGGGTCAGAACGGCCCGGAGCGGAACGTGGGGCCTGCACAAGGGTGCTGTCCCCACATCGAAGTGAGTCCGTTTCTGGG
>VYXC01003412.1:390107-402372 GCA_013397175.1 Platysteira castanea
GGAGCAGCGGGAGCAGCGGGAGCAGCATGGTGGTGCCGCCGCTGCTGCGCGCCGTCATCATGGGGCCGCCGGGCTCCGGGAAGGGCACCGTCTCCGCTCGGATTATCAAGCACTTCGGCGTGAAGCACCTCTCCAGTGGCGACCTGCTGAGGGACAACATGCAGAAGAAGACAGGTGGGAATGGGGACGGGGGTGACGATGTGTGCGCAGCGGCGACGAGCCCTGTTCCCGTCCCCGCCCCGCGAGAACGGTCCCCACGCAGCCCGGCGGGAGCTCCCGCGTGACACAGCCCCGCTCCGGGGAAGGGACACACGCTCACGACACACACTCCTGCCCCCAAACCCGCTCCTTCCTTCCCTTCTCGCTCCGAGAAGGGAGGGCGCTTCTTTAAGGGGGTTTGCTGCTTCCCAGCCCCACCTCTGTGTGCTCCCCTCACCCAGCCAGAGGTTGAATGTCTTCACAGAGCTTTTCTGGAGGACAGACGCCACTGACGTGGGCCTCGTATCTGCAGCCGTGGGTCCTCCACAAGCTGTCACTTGCTAGCCTCTTCATGTAGGCGAACAGGGTTATCTGGGGTTATCCCGTTTTCCTTGTTTTGTTACACCTCATTGTTTCCTTGTCTTGGTGCCTTTTGTAAGCACCCAGCGGTTTCTGTAGGTGTTTCTAATAGCTCTGGTAGTTTCTTATGGTTTCCCCAGCTGGAAGCATCTCAAAAGGGAAAAATATTCACATTTTTTAACAGGCAGGGCAAGAGGAGGGGTTTGGGGCAATCAGACTTTTTCAGGTATTAATTTGATGGCTACAAGTAGGGGCACCTACAACGGTTAACTGTTAATTGTTAATTCTCAAATTAGGCCTAGTCCTGAGCTGGCAGGCCTAACCTAGTGTGCCTTCAAAAAAAAAAAAAAAAAAAAAAGGCAAAATTTTCGAACTGCATAGCTTTAAATTATTATTGTCTTATGAGTTCATATCATGCTTAGGTTTCAGCATGGTCTGTGTTTACACACAGTGGTGCTTACACTAGGTAAAGATATGAATTATTCTTGCTGTATAGTCCTAGCTTGACCTCTGGCCTCAGTTGAGATGCCACAGTCCCTCTCTCTGGTGGATTTTTGCAATGATGGGTGGTTCCCTCCTGACTTCCACATCTACTTTTCTATAGCGTGAGGTGAAAAAATTTGTAAGAGCCATCTCAGGCTGCATGTGATGAAGTAAGAGTATTATTGTTTCCAGCAACTTCAACCTGTAGAGTACTACATTCACTTGTGAGTATCACTGCAGTATTATGCTTAGGTAACTGGCAGTCTTAGTTTTGGAATACTCATAAGCATGTTTGAAGGTGAAAATTTATCTCTATTGTGAAATCAATCGTGATGTGATTTCCACATGTCTTCACATGAATTCTGTTTACTTAGTAAGGATAATGACTTTGGTACAGTGACTGACTCTACTATAGTTGATATCCGTAAGTTAAGAATTTGCTAGGAGCACACCTGTGCAGACATATCTGATCATATTCATACTATCTGGTTGCACAATCGTAAGTTTTTATTTAGAGGGTCACAAAACTGTGTTATGAACTTTCAGTGTAAGACCTAGTGGGCAGCCATTCCAAAAAATGAAGGAAATATTTTAACAAGTGCTTTGAGGTTTACGATGTTTGCTAAATACTTTAGGTTTTGTGCAAGACAACAGAGCACCAGAACCATGCTGAAGGTTGTGTGAGAAGAGGAAATTGCAAGTGGAAATGTATTGCTTAAACGGAAAAGGGAGCCTTAAGTGATGGAGAGAGAAGTGATTACTCAAAGAATTCTAGGTGGGTTGGACAGATGAAAGACTGTGAAGGAGAGCAAAGGTGTGAAATGGAAGTTTAGCAGGCACATTAAAACCCAGAATATGAGGAAAGAAGTCAGTGGATGATTTAAGAGGTAAAGTTTGCTCTAAATTAGCTAGATCAGAGCTTACCAGAATCTGCTATGGAGTTTCTCATTTGAGTAAACCCAGATGAAACTGTTGCAATTTCATTGACAGTCAGTCACTAGGTGCAGAAATAGTTTCCAAAGGGTTGAGAGGAAGTATGAGGAAGCAGGACTAGGTAGTACACTGAAAATCAGCAATTGCGAGGCAACCCAGAGAGCCTTGACAAGTTCAGTCAAGGCAAAGATTCATGAGTTTTGATCATAATAGAAGAGTCCTGCAATTTCCAGTTCTTTGGGAAATGTGTTACACTAAGATGGGCAGTTAAAGCCCTTGGAAAATTAGATATAGTAAACAGTAGTTATACAGTGAAAAATCTGCATTTGTTGTCTTGTGAAAATGGACAGTGTTGAAAAGTCGTTGAAGATTTGCAGTTATTATCAAGTTTTACTGGAAGGTGGGGAGTTTGTGACCACCTCTCTAATGCTAAGGTAATTATTGTCTGATTATGGCTGAAGGTTGTTTGCTGTAATGTGGTTAGAACATGCCAATCTTTTGGTAAAACCATGGAACATGGATACCAGTTATCACCCAGAAAGGAAAGAAACTGGTGCTACCTGTAATTCCAAAGATTACCATGCCCTTAATGGTAGTTTTCAGACCCAACCTGACAAAACGCAGAACTAAATAAAACCTCCAAAACCCCATGAAATCCCACTCCCAATAGTAGGGGTGAGAAAAGCACTATGATCTAGTGTACCAACTTTTTGTCCTTATATTTGACTATTTGGGTACAGTTGTGTCTATTTTTTTCCTTCTGTAATAATGACTTTCTAGTTGACCTGAGTTCTGCAGAGAGGGGCAAAAGGCAGCATTTTTCAAGCTCTGTTGGTCTAAAAATAGCTTGCCATATCCTAAACCTCCTTTCCAAGGTAAGTTAGAATTGTTCCCTGTGAACCTTGCCTTGCATATATTTTTCGATCATTGTGGCTATAGAGCAATGCTGCAACATAAATCAGGAGCAGAGCCAAGCATCAAGTACACGTTAAGCCACCTAAATGTGATTTATTCCTCTTCGCCACCTACTTTTGCAGGGTACACGGTTCAAAGCACACTAGAATAATAAAAGAGGTAGGAAGAAGGGAGGTTGGGAAAAGAAAAGACACTTTGTACCCAGGCAGATGATCACCTTCTTTCCAGTTTGTGATGTGCTGGAGGACTCAAGCACTGTTGTCTGACTCTTTTCCACATAGTAAGCAGTATTTGATGTCTGGCCAAGGTGCACAGTGCCTATTTCTAAATGGTCTTTGTACTTTTCAAAGCCTGACTACAGATATTAACAGGCAGTAAGGGGAAATTGTTCCTTTAGTGCCTTTTTTCCCCCCTCATCACCAAAGCTACTATTTGCATTATTTGAGGACATGTACTGCTTTTCAGTTGCCTCATCTGAGGAATGGCCTCTGTCCTGTTGCACATTCCATGCACAGAGTGATGGGACTGGCATTTGTCATTGCTTTCTGCTGAAAGCGGTCATGTCTTGTGTGGGTATGTCAGTCCACCCCATTTTCTCTTCTGTTTAGTTTTCTGTAACTAGATCTGAACTGGCTGCAAGTAAAGGCTTCTGCAGATTCACAGCAAAACCAGTCTAGCTGCTATTCTGGGTGACTTAACATAATTGGGTAATTGTTTTATAAATGAAAGATACGGAAACTTTGTGCCTAGGACACAATCCAGGCAACTGAATTTCTTCCTGGCTGAACCCATGATTTGGGTGAACTACAGCACGCTATTGCCTGCCATGTAGGAGCATGGTGTGATATCCAGAACTACGGTGCATAGATGGAATTTTTCTGAGCCAGTGGGATAAATGATGGATACTAAAGGTTAGTCAGTTCCATGGGAAAATACTAGTGTCTGTGTGCTTCCATAAATAGTGTGCAATATCTATAAACATCCTCTTGTAACTCTAGTAATCATAAAAATACATATCTGGCAAGTGTCCCCCACTGCAGACAGCTTTCTTAAATGTCAAAGGCATTTATCTTTGTAATGAAGCCTAAGTGTAAGTTAGTAACTAGCCACTAAGCCGAGAAAATAACTTCCTTTTCAGTAAGTCTGAGGGCTAATATCTTAAGAAACTTGTTTCCTTTATATTTCATATTTTGAAGACTCTTGCCTAATGGCCTCTCCTCACTTTAGTTTTTGGAACTTAATATTTCAAATACATATGAGTAAACTTACTCAGAGGATGTGAGAATAGAGGTGTGTTTTGTCCTGTTACTGTCTGTGAAACTACAGATGGATCAAATTAATCTGATAAATACTTGCATGGTCAGATCCTAGCTGATCATGTGTTTTTTAATTTTGGCAAGCATGCTGTCTGTCTTGTTTACAACTTTTCTGTATCATTCTGATAAAAACATTTTTTTTTGCAGGCTTGTGGGGTTTTTTTCACTTGCTGGAGGTCAGAGATAGTGTAATGCAACTTCTCTTACTTTTGCAGAAGTGGGAATCCTTGCCAAGTCCTACATAGATCAAGGGCAGCTTATTCCAGATGACATCATGACACAACTAATGCTGAATGAGCTAAAAGGTCTGGACCGGTACAACTGGCTATTGGATGGTACGTTAGCATGCTGGATATCACTATACATGGAGAGAAAATCTGCTCTGGAAAACTTGGGTCTGCTTCGGGCACTTGCTGCCAGCTTGTTGTGAAATTTTCAGCACATAGTCTGCCCCAGTTTCTTTGGCTGAAAAATGCTTTGGGTGCATCCTGCCTTCAGAACATTACAGGGATATTTAACTCATTTTGAAAAGGGTAGTTCAACACTTCAGTACAGTTTCAAAACTGGCAATTCTGGTATTTTAATGATAATTTATATGGTATGTCCACTTTGAAATGTGCATTGAAAAGTTTCTTTTTAAAAGTCTTTTCTTATTAAAGTCCTCAGGAAATGGAGAATTTCTGAAGGATGGGGCTTTGGAATTATTTAAATAGGAGGGTAGGCATGTGATGCAGTAACAAGGTATGTATGGAAAAGTACCGCAGAAATGTAGAGTGTGCTAAAACCCATTGCTCAATTGTCCTAGAAGGTCTCCTTCATTTGCTGTTTGGTTCTGTTCTCCAGAGTGAACAGTTTTGCAGTTCTGCAGTGTAAGCTCATTGCTTCAGCATTCACGCTAGAGAGAAAATGCACTTGCTGCTATCTTCATGAACTGGATGGCTCTTGTTATTCCAGCCCACAGGAGTACAGTTGGATGCACAGCACAAAAATAGTGTCTAGGCTGAATGTGTGTTTTTTCAGACTCTAGTCACAACCTGTCTCAGCAGATAAAATGAAAAAGTTATTGGTGTGGCTTTTTATTTAGAGGGAGTGAAAAATCCACAGTGGTCTCTGTCCCTTAGTGCTTTATTACAGTTGCACCTATGTACAGTGATCTGTTCTGGTGGCTTTAGTCACAGTTGGGTTCCTCACTGAGATAAAGGCTTCATTCCCACAGTGTATAGTACAATGAAACCTAAACAATAAAGCAACAAACTGCAGATATTGGTTTTTTTCTTTAGTTCCAGGTCCTATGCACACATAGTTCCAGTCTGTGGATCTGGACGTGTAGCAGTATAGCTGTGCCCACTGGCAGCTCTCAGCAGGACGATTGTGTTGAGACCATAAGAGAATAAATCAATTTCTGCTGCATGTTAACATGCTCCTGCCTTTAAACTTTTGGAGCAGAAATTTTGGCTGCATCAGCATTTGTCATAAGACTCACTGAATTACACTAGGGGTAGCTCTGGCATAATGGGCTTTACAGGAACAACACTGTTCTGTTGAAAAATGTTAACCCAAAATCTTTAGTTTGATAACTGCAATGCAGAACAAACAGATGGGGTCAGCTAGCTCAAACCAGAGTTGTTGAACTGCTTGTATGCTCACTTAGCCAAATACCTGTTTACTGCCTTACGATAGGTTGGTGGCTTCTAGAGTCATAGCAGACGTAGCAGTCTGAGCTGTATGTGTCTGTGGGTATAATCCATTTAGATTTATGTGGTGTATGATTTAGGGCACTTCTCTCTGTGTTCCTGGACTTTCCATAATTCATCACATCTTGCAGATCTTCTTTATTGAAAAAACACTGTGTGTAGAAAATGCAGTTCAATTAAATGCTTTTGCAAAGGCACTTCAATTGTTGAGGAATTTTCTCATTACTTAGTCCCAAAGCAGACTCATTTTCCAGCTGCATAACTTAGAAGCGTGGTGGCTGCTAATAGTTAAAAAGAACAGCAGTTCTTAAAAGCAAGCATGGTGGCTTGCTAAAAGTAACAATGTTCAACAGCAGTGCTGAAGACCTGGCTCTTCCTCTGCTCTTAACATTTAGAAGCACTCCCAAGAGATAATGTGAATGTGTGAGAAGTAGGATGCGGGCAGCTCACAACTGTGATGCAAACCAGGTACAAGAGACTTAATGCACAAGCAAGCACTTGGTCTGAGTTAATAAACTGTCTTTTTGTAATGCTTTTGTCCATTACTCATGCAATGGACAGATCAACCAACATTATGCAAATGTTTCTTAAGTTAGTACATATTGGTACTTGCCTTTATGGAGAAGTTTACTTGTACAGTATGATGTAAATTACAAGCTACTGAAGAACATGAGACTATGCTAGAGCTTTATGAGGAGAGGCATTGTTCCAGTGAACATAGGATGCAATAGCATGTTCTGCAGTAGTTTTGACCACTGAAGATCTTGCGGTCGTTTTTTCATTTTAAATTCTTTGTGGAGACCTTGGCTTTCTTGTTCTTTGTTCCCACTGCACCCTTCCTAAGTTCCGCTAGGTTTCTCTAACGGTTCAAGGCATAGAGTAGGGAGCCACGGAGTTCACAGGGCAAAATACAGCCTCTTTAAAGGAAAGAGACAGGCTCCTAATCAGCTTGAGTGTTCTCACAGTCATCGTATCTGAGGACAGTTTGACACACTAAAACTTTTAGAAGCCTTTTAAGTCCTGGACTGCCTCTGGTAAATATATTTGGCTTACTGCAGCTGAATAGAACAGGTTTGTAATGACCACCACCCTAAGCCAGACCCACACAGCTATGGAAGTAAGAGAAGTCACAAATAGTTCTAGGTTGTTTTGACTTCCGAGTGAAACTTTTCACTGGAGCCTTTATTATTCCAAATGTGTATACAGTGCTTTTATGCAGTGTAGTGGTATGTGGTGCATACGAATATGGGGTCTTTTTGCACTTACTGTTGCACTTCTGTGAAGATGATTAACTAAATGAAGAAATGAGAGCTTTAACAACTTTAAATGCCATGACACACTGAAAAATATTGGAAAATCTGATATCTCTTCACACTTTATAGAGTATGACAATGATTTTTGGGTTTTTTTCTGTCTAACAATTACTTGCTCTAATGACTCAATGCAAGTACTTTTTGCTATAACTCTGCTTTTGGAATTTTATGAAGTTGTTTCCTTTAAAAAGGTTTCCCCAGAACAGTTGCTCAGGCAGAAGCCCTGGACAAAGAATGTCACATAGATACTGTGATTGACCTAGACGTGCCATTTGAGACCATAAAGTGTCGGCTCACAGCACGCTGGATCCACCCTGCCAGCGGCAGAGTCTACAATCTTGAATTCAGTCCTCCCAAAGTGCAGGTAAGCAATGTGCATTGGTGTTGGCACTAAGTAAGTGCTGCATTGTATTTGCTAGCTGCAGTAAAATATTGCTTGCATATGTTGTTCCAAAACACAGCAGCTCAGAATAAAAAGGCTCATTTCATTTCTTGGGAGCACAGAATCTTTCTGGTAACACCCTGCTGGTATGAGGGTATGTTAGTGACCTGGTAGAACCTCAAGCTGGTGGACAACATATTTATCCCCTGCAGAGCAGAACACCATGGTGCTTTGCAAGCTCTTGTTAAAGCTGTTCACTGATCTGGAATACCGTCTGCCTTGCACACTGGCACAGGATCGGGGCATGGTCTAAGCCTGTTTGCAGCCTGTACTGTCCAAAATGTAGCTTTCTTTTCCTTCCTTCAGAGGAGTCATGCTTTATATATAGGAAACATCAAATCATCAGTCAGAGGAACACACTGAATGCTTTCCCTGTGTTTATATTTAACTAGGATGGGTACTTTCAAGGGAAGAGTTGCTGTACTGCAAAACTTGATGTAGAAACTTTCAAGTCAGGGCAGCTTTTCAACAGATTTAAGAGCTTATGGCTTGAGATATCCTAAAGAGGAATTTGAAGATAAAGGCTGTACATTGATACCATAATTTCTTTTTAAGAACAAGGACTTGCTTTAGTGCAACTCAGCTTAAACTGTATTTCATCCTTAACTCCAATTAACTTAGCTGTTGTGGCATCACATTTCACCTGGAAGCTCTATTAAGTTACATCAGAAGCACAGCAGGCCCTGTAGTTTTTGGATTTCAGTGTTGCAGGAAAAGAGGCGAGCTTGACGTACCAGGTAAGCACTGGAAGTGTGCAAGTGAAAATAGTGCCTTTGTTTTGTTTAAAACAAAGTGTTTAAAATCATGGTTATTTTCAGTTGCAGAAGAGCACAGGCAAGATGGAACAGAGAATTATCAGACTTCTCAAAGAGCAGGCTTCAGCTGCCAGAGCTTTGCTTTTAGGAACTGCTTAATCTTTCACTAATTAGCAGGCTTACCACAACACAATGGACTGCAATATTTAAGTGAAAACGTGGAATAGAGCTAAATGGGTAAAATACGGTTGTCTCTGTTGTCTTAATAGACCCGTAAAATATTTACTTACTTACTAGGAACAAAAGTTCACACATTAGGTCCCTACCTTTGTAGGGAAAGCCTCAGCTGACTTACGCCATTTTTTTTGTACAGCTGTTGCTAAATGTTAAGTCTTCCATTTTGCAACTTAAAATCAAAGGGCCATTAACTCCTTTGCCCATTTTAGTATTGTCAAATGAAGGTCCAATCGGTCTCTTATCTCCTGTTAAATACGAATGTATTACCAAAAATATTGTTTTCCTTTGTACATGAAGGTTTTGTCTACACATTCCCCATATTCTATGAATGCTCCAGAGGACAAATTAGTCATGTTACTTATGATCTAATGGTCATCGGCAATACTGAGAAAATATTTTTAACTATAGACTGTTTTACTGGAAAGTCAACAACTTACACTCCAGATAAGAACACAGGCAGCAGCCTCGCTCTTTATAAGCAGAAATCTACACCCTGATTAAGTGGAAATTGATCATAATTTAAATAGAAAATCACACAAGACATGCTTAAACAGAAGTAAGAAATATACTCCAGTGTTTGCTTTTAACCATGATTAGGGTATTGATGATGTTACTGGCGAGCCACTTGTTCAGCGTGATGACGACAAGCCAGAGACTGTCAGCAAGAGGCTGCAGGCTTATGATGCACAAACAAAACCTGTTCTAGAATATTATCGGTAAGTAGTAAAATCTGTTCTTCCACATTCTAAAACCTTACTGTGCATTAGCATAGTGAGGAACAGATGTCTCCAGTTACAGAATACATACCACAACACTGAGTGTGGTGTGAGTAGCTGTGTAGCTTTCATGAACTCAGTAAGAAATCAACTCAGTAGAATGAGTGTGGTTTTCCACTGCTGCACAAGATCTTCTGGACCCTGTGTGGTGAAATGTCACTGCAGCCACCCACATTTAGCTTTATAAAGAATGCTATGCATTATTCAATACATCATAGTACTGTTCTGAGCAACAAGAGCTCTAGTGGGTAAAGTAACAGAGACNATAAGTGGAAGTCCTACTAAAAAGTGCAAGGGGTCAAGAAATGATACACAAATAGAGAAACTGTTAATGAGGATATAAAGGTGGCTGTTCTAATAACAGGACTGTGATTGGACCAAGGTAGCAAGACTCTTTGGGAATAAGTAGGTAATTTGGAATTGTCATTTGCATCATGGAGTGATAACAAATTACTAGTTCCTTTAAGAGTCAAAATCATACACAATATTTCTCTTCATGTAAAGCTGCAAGTATACTGCTAACATAGAGGTATTAGGAGGTCACCACGTAGAGCTTCAGTCTTACCTTGTCTAGACAAAGAAATTGGACTCCAACAACATCAATGAAGTGACCGTTCTTTCTCTATTTCCATATTCACCAACCTTCATTGTATTCTTCCAGGACTGTTGAGCAGAAAACTAGAAGCTCCATCTTTGGTGTGGTCAGGTTTTAAAGAAGTTTTTCAAGATTGACAATAATATTCCCAATTTTGTTAGATTTCTGAAGTGAAAATGCCTCAGAGCACTGTTATGACTAGTAATAACATATTTGACAGATAAAATTAGCTCCTACAACTAATCACAATAACTTACTTGTGCCTGGTTATCTTGCTTCTCCTAATGCACCTTGTTTGATTGATGAGGTGCAACTTTATAATACCTGGGTTAGTCACAGCCATCTGGACAACGGCTGTACACCACGTGCTGTGTGCTAACATTGCACTTATCTTTACCCTGTTTGTGATTAAGTGCTCTGCAGACAGCCATCAGTTTTATGAACTGATGTGGCCAGTAGCTAACTGTTTGAGAAACTGTTTGAGAGTAATGAATGTCCAGCCTGCACTCCCGGTGCTACAGCTGTTCACATCACATGCATATTTTCACATTCCTGCCAAGGTAATCTTCAAGTGAGGTGATTTTGGAACAATTAACCAATTTGACATCTGTAATGCTTTCTTCTTTTTCTTCCTTAGGAAAAAAGGGTTACTGAAATCCTTTTCTGGAACAGAAACCAATAAGATCTGGCCACATATCTATGATTTCCTTCAAACCAAGCTGCCAGATGTGAGCCAGAAAGATGCTACCATTCCCAGGTGAAAATAGGTCAAACTTCTGCTCATCTGTCGTAGCTCACTCCCGATTACATGAGATTCAGCAATCAAGGATTTGTCCACGTAGTCTACCAGACTCATCAAGAATTAAACTTTAATGCTGTCCTTTACTTACATTATGGTAAAATTTTGTTGCCTGTGGTTATCACTTTAATGATGTATTTTTTTATATTAAATATACCTAATTTAAAAAATACATTAACTGTCTTTAACAGAAGTGGGTACTCTTGTGTCTCTTGTTTGGAAAATATGTTTGCAAATATTGACTGGTGAAGGAAACACATTTCAGAACACAGCTTAATTAGAAAGCACAGTGACTGATTTACTCAGTCAGTAAATGAAGCAATGATAAAGACATGAAAGCACATTTCTTGAACATGTGCCTAGCTGGAGCTAGCCAGAAGTTATGAAGAACCATGACCACTGGTCTGCAAAAAGCCATTTCAGACCAGAGCTGGTGCATATAGAAACCGATCTTACGGAAGAGTTGGCTTGTTATGTTTGCTTGCACAGATGTGAGTTGATTTTGCTCATCTTAAATTACACTTAGTACCAGGGCAAATTATCTAAGCAAGTATGTTCTGCCCTCAGAGCAACTATCTTGCAGGCATGGGAAATGGAGTTTCAGTGATGTGTAACACATTTGGTAAAGCCTCTGTCTTTGTGTGACCCTGTAAGACCTTATCAGTAAAAAGACAGCAGATACTGAACAGATAAAGTGTAATCTGCTAAATCTGTAGCTAGATGATCTTGACCAGTGAATGTGTCTTCTCTACTATCTTTGAAAACAAATGCTCACGGATGCCAGTGCCACGATTTCCAGTGGTCAAAATATTAACTTTGGCATATTACTGTAGTAATTTTTATTGTAGCAATTGGACTGTTTTTCATGAGATTCTTGTCTCTGACCAGCTCTTGTGTTTAGTCACTAGATAACTGGAAATAAAAACCTCCACAGTCCACACTTCTTAACAGCCCAGATACTGTAGACATTGCTATTTTTCAGTGGATTCACTCAGCCCTTTTTTAATGCTCAGATTGGGAGTTTTGAGAGTCAGCAAAACCTGAGGAACAAACAACTATGTCTAGGTAATATCTGAAGTAGCTGTGTCCTAGTAATGCAGGTTCCAATCTCCTTTAGCAGTGACTGTAAGCAGCTACAGAGCCGGGGTGTTGACATACCTTGGACTGCACCTGCACACCCTGTTTTAGCTTTACGAATACTGAGACACATTTGAGTCTAAAAGAGAGATGGTCATTGTAGAACTTGTAACGTTGTCCCATTACTATAAATGAACAGTATGAGCAGCAGCTATCACTATAATAAGTTTTCCTTTCATTTAAAGAAAGCTTGCCAAGAGGGTTGACCACCTGTACTGTCCTCTTGAGGAAACGTTTACATTTTACAGTAAGAAACCCTGATTTTGCTGCTTGCATTTTTGCATTCTGATTTCAATAAAAAAGTGGATTTTT
>VYXC01003412.1:418110-441484 GCA_013397175.1 Platysteira castanea
AAAGAGCAGCAAATATTAATGAAATAAGTGGAATGCAGCTGAATTCAGCCTCTCTAAACAGGTAGAATGTCCAGCATTAATACCCAAATAAAATCAGTAGTGAAGTTCCCATTTACTTCAAAGGGTCAGAATTTCACTCCAACGTGTGCAGAGTATTTGAATAAGACATAATTCATTGCAGTAAAATAGACAAGAGTTAAAGGCAGACAAATGCATTTGAATTTGTTTCTTAAAAGACATTTCATGGGTGATACCTTAACTGATTTTGTTTTTATAAGATATTCAGACAAGCTTTACATAATACATAGAAACATAAAGGAAAACTTCCTTACATTTTGTCATTTGCCCATAATCTCTGTGGAAAATTACTGTCCTTTAAGGCGTTTAGAGTTACAGCTTTTAATCTTTTATTTTGGGATGCGTCCTATAGAATTGGCCAAGAATTCAGCATGTTTTTCAAACATATATTTCCTAATTGTACTTGTGGTTCTGCTGGTTTACAGTTCAAAGAATTGCACTTATGGTACTGTAAATCTGGTCCTTTTTTCCCTACAAAGTACAGGCTGTTCTGAAGTTGATGCAGGTATGAATGAATATGAAATTTCAGCTTTGTTTTTTCCAAAACATTGCATATCTTTAAAAACGTAAATCACATCCTAAAGTACACAGTAATATATTATATTAGTTAGGTGATTTTGTTCAGTGGCAGCTTGGCAAAAAGTGTGGGAGTTATTTTGAATAGATATTAAAGTGTTCCTGTGAATACTAGTTTGTTTGATTAGTGTTACAGTGAATTTATTTCCTTCTTACTGTTTTCCCAGAAGTGTTTGAAAGTGCCATAGATCCTGCTGCAGAAAGCAAAATACAGAAAGTACATATGATTTTTGAAACATTGAATAGGTAAATAACTAAAATTGAAAACGTAGGTCCATGTATTCACATAGCGAGTCTGTTTCTCTGACTGTCTTTCCAAAGTACATGACCTGGTACATGTTGGTCCCCCTTTATGTTGCTCTAATTTAAGCCATTTGAATGCCAGCCTTTATAAGCAAGCCCCCCTCAAATCAATTACATGATTTTTCTGTTCTTAGGACACGCTGTGTTCTGACACCTGGTGTGACACACTTGGCTAACCTAACACTGTGCTTTTTATTTTTCTATCAGCAATTTTGTATCTTGAAGTCTGTGACAAGTCATGTCACATTTAATGATTAAGCAGTCTTCTAAAAGCCAAAATCCTTTTGAGAGATGGGGGAGAGAAAAAAAAATTATTTATAACAATGGCCTGTCTACATTCTGTTTTGTCATTACTAGTAAGCTTTGGCCAGGCTCCTTCAGTCATACCTACAGAAGCATGTGTTTTCTTAAAATATTTTCATCCCTTAGCTTTAATTCACTTGGAATTCCTTTGTCTTAGCTGGGTTTCAGGTTTTTGTCCTTCTGGAATAAGCCATTCCTGTAAAATCAACAGAAGGTCAAGCAGAAGCCACTGACTGTCCCATTGTCCTGATGGATTGTAAATCGTCAGGTGCCAGTCACAGAGACTGATTGTCCTGATATTTCTTTAATGTGTGTTTCTGTTCTAGTAATAATAAGAGTAGAACAAATACTCAAGGAGCCAGAGTAGAAAGTAGCTCTGCATCTATCTCCTTTCTAATCTACAATTTTTCCACTCTTCTGATTCCTTTGCTGTCCTTCTTCTATTCCTTTCTGTAAGGTAGCTTTGGATTACTGTCCCAGGTGTAAACAGTAAATTTATTCTAATTATTCAGCCACTCTGCTATAGTTCATTTTTTGTCTCCCAGTTAATGTAATAAAGTTTGGCTTAACTCATCTTGTGTCTTCAGGTAATAGGCAAGTCAATATTTTTCCATATGCTGATTGATTTGATACTGTTAAGGATATTAGTATGTGCTAGTTTTATGCCATTCCCCCCAGCTTTCTCTCCCTCATAAATTTAAGGACTGCTATTTCTTTCTACTCCATCATTTCCTGTATATTGTGGGTGCACACTTGAGTAGAAAAAAAAATCTTTTCTGATTACACTAATTGAATAATTTTTTAGGATCAGTCATAATGCTTTAGTTTCTTCACCCTAATTTTCTTGTTTCTGATGGCAGTCTAGTTTGCTGGTTACATTCAACTAGAACACAAATAATAATGTAGATTTCATCTTGTTAGATAATCATCTTCAGGCTTCGTATTGTGTGTTCTTGTAAGACGGGAAAAAGGCAAATGGACACTGGGTGGCAGATGGGTGTTATTGTGGAGGTCACTGATTACAGAGCATTCATGTATGTTCCAGAACTGCAGGCAATTTGCTAAAATTGGTTATTATCCTGCTATGGCAAATTAAAAATATACTCTATGTTCCCTGTGTAACAAATATTTCTTGTACATTTGGTATTTATTTTTCAAGATACTTCGCTTCAGATAGTCATCTTTTCCGTTCTTCTTTGCTTTATGCTTTTAAGGGTTGCTGATACATTAAAGCGTAATTTGTGATATCATTCCTGGTTCAAAAACATCTGTGGTACTGGAAAAGGAGGATGTAAAGACTAAATTGAGAGGATCTATTATTATCTCTACATAAAAGCCTAAACAAGGCAAAAAAAAAAAAAGTTGATCTTGGTAAGTACGGAGAGTACTCATTTTCTTGTATGATTACTTTCATGCAAGCTTTGTGGGTTTCACGCTGTCAGGTAACTAGGTATAGTGTATAAGGCTTGTTTATCCCCTGGGCATAGCAGATTTTTTTCTGTGTGTCAGGACAGAAAAACTGCTTAGTAATAACTCTAAAAGAAATGAGACTGTTTTAAGTAATGCCAAAGGATTTAATAATCTCATCAGCATATTCTGGCCCTATAGAATATCCATTCTTTATTCTGCATAGTACCTACATATTCTTCATCTGTCAAACTTCAGCTGTTTTCCTTCTTGTTGTTGTTGGGCCCTGCAAAAATATGCAGCTTAGAGATTTGGCTTACTTATTGTACTGTGGGGTATACTATCTTCTTTCAACTTTCTAAATTTAAAAGATACTGAGAAAAGCAAAGTATACTCCTCACAAGAGGAACCAGTGCCTACCTAGGTCCTTGCTACATTGGAAATCAGACCTCATATGGCAGAACTATTTTGCCTTCTTTTCATAATGTCAAAAATTCACAAAGGTTTTTCTTGATTGTTGTAAAGCTGGGATCCATTAGAAAGGCAGAAAAGCAGTGTGACTAAAAAAGATGAAACTTTGAATATGATCAAACATGGTAGTCTCATTATTAACTACTTCTGAAAATTGACAACCTTGTAGCATGATTTGCAGGGTTTGTTTTTCATCTGATTAGAAGTGAACATGTCCCTGCTTCTGTAAAAACACAGAACCTGTCCAAGTGAAAGTAGCAGCAGCTTTTATAGCAGAATATCCATTGTGGTCATCTTACTGTCTCACTTCAGGAAGGCAAAGCCCCTGCTATAGTTTCTAAGCCAGATACTTGACAGTGTGCCATATAGCTTGCTTCCTGTGCTGGGAGCTTATGAAAGTATCTTCTCTCTCTGGCTGTGCCACCTGTACAAAGCAGCGCTGACCTCCTTTAGTCAGAATACAGTTAATGGGCTTCTGAAGGAAGAAAAGAGCTAAAGACAAGTGTGGTGTCAGGCTTGACAAGACTTTGCTATGGTAACCCAGGATAGTTCACCTCCCTCATCCAAGTACTTACAGTCCCAAGCACATCATATCTTGTCATGGTAACCTGGAGTACCCTACTTCTTCCCATCCCCATATGCAGAGTCCCAAGCACATTTTATCTTGTGAAAGTAACCCAGGATACTTGCTTGCTCCATCATCTGCACTCAACTTTGCACAGGTGCCAGTGTGATGGCCAGCTGCCAGTCTTGGAATTCAGACAAAAGCAGTGAGATCACTAGTGGACAAATCAGGACATTACACATATATGTAAGGCAAGCCAGTTAATCAAAGCAACTTTTATTATCCACCCCTGCAGTGCTGTCCTTTGACCTGTATTCCCAAGCAGTTCCACTTGATTAGGGTTGATGTAGTGGTAATGCCATGCTTTAATCAAGGTTGAAGCTTTCAGCTGCTGGGTGTTGTGCCTTGTGCCTGAGAGACTGGCATCACCTTTTTGCTTGTAATACACAGATACTTACACCCTTCGTTTGTAGGACACTGCTTGCATGCTGTATGGTTTGTTGGCCAAGTTACACAATGTTCATTTACTACATGCTGGCTCTCTGGAGCAAATACATTTCAAAAATTATGGTGATTGTCTTTCAACACTACTTTATGATGTCCAGTGCTGAACAAACATTGGAATGCTGTAACTTCATATAATTTTTTTTTATTTTATTCCTGCTGGAGGCTGATTAGAATATTTAGTTCTTTTCCTTGAGGCAATTCCTGATTGTACTGAAAACACTGAGAAATCAACTTGCTCAAGATTTAGCAATCTGTGTATAAACATGTGCATTATACAGATTTTAGAAAATATGCACTAGCATGACATCCTGTATCACAGCTCTGAACATTATCTAAAACATAAGTAAGTAGTCTGCCTTCAAGTTTTGCAGTTTTGTCCATCTCCAATATACTTCAACTAATTTGTGATGCTTGGAAAGTTAATGACAACATCCAACTCCAGGACTGCTTTGCCAAACCTAATCTTTCAAAACAAGTGCAAACATAAATGGTTTCCCAACCTTTTATCCTCTTCATTTCCTGTTCAGAAAACAAAGTAATCAGGTGCAGCAAAGTAAGAGCACTGGGGATATAGTGAATAAGCCGTTTTCTGAAGAAGCAGTTATCTTTTAGTCAAGCAGGCAAAAAAACTCCTGATGTTGTTGTGTTCTTTCCTATATACAAATACAGCACCAAATGGTTTGATTCTGCTGTATTTCTGCAGTTTTGTTTGCTGTGGCCCTCAGGAGTCCAAAATGAAATATTCTCTGACAATATAGAAGGACAGTATACTAAAAAGTAACTTCTGTCTTAAACATTTCCAACATTAAATAATTCTAAATCATGCTGAATGCATGCCATTCCTGTACCATACTTCCCAGGCCCACTAATGTTCCAACTACCACCTGCTACTGAAAACATCCTTATGCATGAGATGAGCAGCATTCTATCAAGAACATTCACTCATTCTTTCACAATTGTAAAATTACGAAGTTTTCATTGCAAAGCAGTGACAATTCCATGTAACAACCCTGACAGCTATTTTTTGTGGGTGTCTCTTTCTTCTTTCAGTAGGGGATGACTCTGCATTTTATGAAGAGAGTACAGGAGATTTTCTGTTCCCAGAATGCAAGCTGATTCCTGCCTGTCGTGGTATGGATAGAGAATTAGTGATGACAATTCCTCATTTTCCAGTACGTGGCCTGAAACTGGTGCTTATCATACCTGTCTGAAGAAGGAAGGAATTCAACTACTTAGTGGCAATTTCCTGTGAACTGGGGTTCAACTGTCTCTGATCCTCTCGAGGAGAGGGGGATGCTCCTGTGCTCTTTTGAATATAGAAGTGCTCAGAGAATGCACCAAGTACAGGCTATCTTAACAATTAAATTAGTCACAGACTGTAGGCAGGTAGAAGCTCTAATAACGAAACCTTATGTTTAGCTATACCTTCATCCATAGCTGGTGTGAAAGGTCCAGTCCTTTCAAAGAAAAGATTTTCAAGATTCTTTGTACCAGTGGCCACTGGGGATGCCAGATTCCTGTCCATTTTCTTTATCTCATGTACACGCCTTGTTTTTTTCACTCTGCCTGTTCTCACTCTTCTCTCATGGGAGGCCTTTTATTTTCATATTTTTGTAAAGCCCCTCACTGCCTATTCTTTTTAGGACTCATTGTTTCCTAAAGGAGCAACAGCAGCCTAGAATGTTTATATTTTCATCCCTCTCATTGCATTATGGATTAGATTATGCAAAAGAAGCAATAAAACTGACTTCAGTTTTATTAATATGAGCATACAATAGCTGTGAACAGAGAGGGTCATCTTTCCTGTAGACTCGCTTTTGCACTGATTTATTCAAAAGATTCTTGTGCTTACTCTACAAACTAGTAATGCCATTATTTCACATGAAAAAACTGGGTATTATGTATAAATTGCAAGAAATACTAGACATTAAAAAATCTAACTGTTAGAAAATTCTGCCTAATACAGGAATACTTTCTATACATTTGGAATAGAAAATTAGAAATATATGCTTGGGTTAACTAAATGTAACATTGTGCTGTTCTTTAACTTGCTCCTTAACAACCTGATGAGGACAAGGTGGTGACGTACTGGTAGAGGAACGGGTGATTTGGGGGTACCCTCAGACTGGCTCAGATCCAGAGAGAGAAATGGGAGCATCACCTCATTTCTGTGGCTGGATCTGGGCCAGCCAGATGCTGGACTCAGATTACTAATATGGCATCATTATGTTTCCTTCCAGATGTACCTTATTTCTTTCCCTCTTAATCACTACTGCTTGTATTTTATCCTCTTTGCATCAGGGTAGGGGCAAATGTAGTTTGAAAGTACTGCACTGTGATTTGTCTGTCACTCTTGTAAAAGAAAGAGAGGAACTACTAGAAATGCACAATTCAAAGTCTAAGATAAGTGAACAGTTGTTGTTGTTGTCAGGCATCATTAGGTGTCTTTACAGTATTTCTCATGGTATTACCTGCCTTGAAAGGCAAACTTGAATTTCTTTCTCACATCATTTTAGAAATCATCCTTTGGGCTAGCCTGGTCCACCACTGTGCAAAAGGAGCTGCTAATTAAACAGTAAAGAACTGTATATTTTCTTTGTAGATCAAGAGTTTCTTCTCACCTTTCTTCACAATACTGGCTTTATGAGGAAGTGTCAAAGTCAGTACCAAGTGTCTGGGTCACTGCCTCAAGCATACATTTGGAACATGCTGGCCTTGTGCATCATGTTCCCCTTCTGGAACAGTTTATACCAATTAAGAGGGCAGACTCAAATCAGAGTGCTGCTTTTCATAGGGAAACTCCTCTGCCAGTGTTGTTTGCTGATGAGTTTCCTGCAAGTCTTCTTGTGCTGAAGTGACTCCTTTAGTCACTTCTGATTCTGAAGTTTGACTGGAGGACTTGAAGTGTTCTGACTATAAGAGTGATGTATATGCAGTGATTAACTGTTATTATTAAGGGATTACCACAAAAAATAGAGTTCTGCAGAAAGACAACTATTAGAGATCTTCCACCTCAGTACAGAAAGAAAAATTAGGTAAGCATTTAGGGTAAGGATGCAGATCTGGTTGCAATTTTTACAATCCAAGTTTGACTGAGTCTATTTGGGTCTACTTTTACTATTGCATTTGTATCTAGGTATCTTAGGCAAATTTCTGGTGGAAATCAGGTTAGTGAGTTAGGAATATTCAGGAAAGGAAAAGATATTCCTGAATATCAAATTCAAAAGACACATTTAGAGATAATAAAAATAAATTTCTTTTTTATCTTCTCCTTTTATTTTGGACATAAACCAATCTGTACATTTCAATATTTAGCAAGGATTTAATGGGCCATTTTTTTCATATTTTTGAGCTAGGCCCTCTGCTTCCTTCCAAAATCTCTGGGGCTGTTTATACTTACTGACAGGCCAAATAGGCTGAGGTACCTGGTGGTATGGCAGTGCTCGTCAGCCCTCCTGGTTCTACTTAGATCAAACAAATCCTTCTTTTAGTCACTAAAGTTAGTGGAAAGTGTTTCTGGGGTTTTGTCAGTAAGCCTTTGAGTTTAGCCAGTGGGGTGTTCCATCTGAATGTTTCAAAGCACTAAAAATTATTGGGACAGAGTTCTTCTGACTATTTACCTGATATATATAGAGAGAGAAACATACCTCAGGTGATCAGTACTTCTGATCTAAAATGATAGCTATCTAGAGTAACTTGGCTTTGCCTAGGTCCAGGTCTTGTATTCCATAGTATGCATGTTTTACAAACTCTGTATTTAAGAGTCCTGTGTATTTTAAGTGTTACCACAAATATGCTGAGCTGTTTTGAGTTACATTCTTTAAATCTAGCCATGGAGAATCATGAAATCATTCAGCTTGAGATGGACCTGTGAAGGCCACCTTATCCAAACTCTCCTTAAAGCAGGTCCAGTTAGATTGAACTGCTTGAGACCTTGTGTGGTTGAGTTGTGAATATTTCCAATGACAGAGAATTCATAGCCACTCTGGGCTGACCACCACCATGGTGAAAAAAGTTTCCTCTCCATCTAATTAAAGGTTACACCATTTATTCTTGCCCTTCCACTAAGCATCTCTGAAAAAAAGCTTCCCTATATCCTCACATTAGACAGTCATAGACAACCACCCAATTTCAGAATAACAGAATTGTTTCTGTTGGAAAACACTTCATGAAACCATCTATTTCAACCCCCTTGCTCACACAGGGTCAGCTAGAACTTTTTGCTCAGGTTCATGCCAGTTGCTCATTGAATATCTTAAACCTTCTGGGCAACGTGTTTGACCAGCCTCCTAATAGAACAGTGTTTTCTTGTGTTCAGATGGTATTTCACAGTTTTTGCCTCTTGTCTCTGAGTACCACTGAAAAGAGCCTGGCACCGTACTCTTCATTCCAACCCATCAGGTATTTAAACTTATGGGTAAGACACCCCCGAGACTCTTTTTTCAAGGCTAAGCAGTCTCAGTTCTCTCAGGCTTTCCTCATTTGGAAGGCACTTCAGTCTCCTAGTCATCTTTGTGGTCCTTCACTGGACTTGGTCCAGTAAGTCCTTCTCTTTCTTGTATTGGGGAACCCATAGCTGGACACAGTACTCCATGTGTGGCTTTACCAGTGCTGAGTAGAGACAAAAGACCATGTCCCTCCACATGCTTTCAATTCCCTCCTTATTGTGGTCTAGGAGGCTGTTGGCTGCCTTTGCCATCCGCTTGCATCACTGTCTCTTGGTGAGCTTGTTGTTCACCAAGACCCTCAAGCCCTTCTCTGCAGGGTTGTTCTTTAGTCAGTCAGGCCACAGCATGTAACAGTGCCATGTGTTATTCCTCCTCAGGTGCAGACCTCTGCATTCATCCTTGCTGATCTTTAAGACATTTCTCTCAGACATCCTTTTTGTGTTTGTCCAAGACCCTCTGAATCTTACCTTATTTCTGATCTTACGATCGTCTTACAGATCAGCTAGTCCTCCTAGTTGTATACTGTGTACTTGCTGAAGTGTACTCAAGGTCATTGGTGAAGATGTTTAACAGTGCTGGCTGCAGCACTGACCCCTTGGATACACCACTAATGACTTGCTTCTAAACCAGTGACCACAACACTCTGGGCCTGGCAGGTAGGTTGTTTTAGTCCACTTCACTGTACGCTTATTTAACTTGTATTTTGCCAGCTGTTCTGTGAGGCTGTTAGGGGAGCCAGTGTCACAATTCTTACTAAAGTTGAGGAAAGCAGCTTCCACTGTTCTCCCATCCTCCACCAAAACAGCTACGTCATCTGCATTGTGGAAAGTTATCAGGTGAGCCGAGCATGGCTTCCTCCTCGTAAATCCATGTTGGCTACTCCTGACTACCATATTGTGCTTCACCTGCTTGGAAAAATGGCTTCCAGGATTAGTTGCTCCTTTATTTTCCCAGAGATAGTGGTGAAGCTGGCCTGCCTATAGTACCCTGGATCTTTCATGCTGCCATTTTTAAAGATAGGAGTAACATATTTTCTTCCCTCCAGTCTTCAAGAATCTTTCCCAGTTGCCATGACATTTCAAAGATAATAAAGGGTGGACTTGCAGTGGCATCATGCAGCTTCCTCAGCACTTGAAGGTCCAACCTCTCGTGCTCCGTGAGCTTATGTATGTACAGTTTGTTTAAGCTCTCCTTAATCTGTTTTACCTTCTGTGGAGGTTCAGGCATGTTCCAAACTTTCCCTCAGTTTTCTGGGGCTTGGGATTCCTCAAGGACAATTTTACAAGGAAACATGGAGGCAAAGAATGTATTGAGTATCTCTCCTCTGCTCTCCTCTGCTCTGCTCTGCTCTGCTCTGCTCTGCTCTTCTCTCCTCTAATTGGGAGCTGAAGAGGTTTCTCTGCCTCTTGCAGGTTTCTCTACTGTTTGAAGGAGATCAATAAAATGGGTGGGGAGGGAATTTGGTAAAAACAACAAAACCAAGCAAATAAAACTCCAACCTGCCATCCAAAAACCCTCAAAAATGAGCAAACAAACAAAAACCAAACCAAAAAACCTCTCTAAAACAACAGCAACAAATAAGCCCAAAACAACAACAGCAAAGACAACAACAATAAAAAACCAAGTTAGAAGAAAAACAAACCCCTCCAAATCCTCAAAACTTGGGCAAAACCCAGCTGCCTGCATCCACCCAGCTGACTGCATCAGTGTGCTGACACTCTCAGCTGTGCCTGGAGAGATGTGGGTAACATATGGATAACATCTGTCACTCACAAAAGCTTTTTTGAGTTGAAATTTCCGATGTTTATATATGAATTTTGCATGATGTGCCACCTGTGCTCTTGTCTGTGTTATTTCAATAAACTGAAGCAAAACAGTTTGATAAGCTTTTATTAATGCCACAACTCTATCAACACAGTGCCTGAGGCACAGATCTTTCTGATTCCCCAGCTCAGGGGCTCATCTGTGCCCCCAAAACTGGTCTTGGTCCTCATGGTAAGAAGATTTGCAAACCCTTTAATCTGCCACAAAGCTGTAACAGTGAGGACGGGGCTATTTCACCCCAAACAATGGCAGCAAGTGCTTGTGGGATGGGCGTTTTGGGGTGGGTGCTTGTCAGATGGAGGCATCGCTTTTCCCCTCATCTCCTGCTGTCACAGAGCAGAGCGGAAAAGGTTTTTTTTTGCAAACCCACTTGTGTTCAGAATCACATCTATTGACTTCAAAGTCCTTGGCTCTCAGTGTCCCGCACCCTTCACCCATCTCCTGCAGAGAAGTGCCAAGCCTGTAGAACAAAAATGGTATTGCTGAACAGGAGGAAACTCTCAAAGTCCTGCAGAAAAGGAGAGGTGGGGGTGGTTGCCCTGCCGTTTTCCTGCACCACCTCACTGCACATGCATTGATTCTTGCTGGAGGGTGACCAGATTCGAGGAGAGTTGCTGTGCCTGCAGTAAGATCTGTGAGGAGCATGTGTGGAGCATGAAAAGTCATGTTGTTCCACAGGTCTGGTGGGAGCTGTGGGGTTACTGTGCTCTGGCACAATTCCCCAACTTTTGGTCTACAGAGCTTTGCTGGGGGGAATATAAGATCATTGCATAAACTCCAACATCTAGGAGAAATGGGTCAGGACATGAACTGGGTCTGAAATAGAGTACAGTTGCTGTTTACACCAACAGACTGTGGGTACACTCACATTTTGGGGTTGAAAGGTGTATTGTCCACCCATCTCCACACCTTCTGATGTGACCGTAATCCAATCCACACTGGTGGTGGGCTTTTGCCTGTAATAGTCTTGATGTGCTCCTGGAAAATAGAGGTGACCAGTTGCTCCCAAAATCTCTCTGTGGAGGGTTTCATGGCAAGCAAATTCATGGAGTAAATCTGACTCCCAAACTGAGGAGACATGAATGTTCCCCATAGTTTGAATGCTTCCCCAAACCCTCTTGTTGCTACGCACTTTTTTCTTCCCTGCCCACCTGAAAATCAGGACTTTAATGTCCTTTTCAAGCCTTCTTCTCCCTATTTACCTTTTCTTTCTTGTCCTGGAGCACCACCAGCTGGGAGTCCTGATTTTCACAGCTTTTCATGCCTTGAGACCAGTTTCCCAATTCCTCAGAAAGCCAGTAGCATCTTTCCCCCTGGAGCTGCCAGCCCTGGGGACACAGCTGGCAACTAGTATAGGCTGAAGAGGAGAAAAAGCCATGAGACACTCCGAAGGGTTGTCAGGGTATTCCCCAGCCACAAGCTGAAGGTACTGAGGGATTCCCCATCCCACACCCTGGCTCTTTCCCCATTGTTGAGTTTTTTACATTGATGTGTTTTTTTCCAGCCCCTGGAGAGAAGGAGGGTTGCTGAGGTTGGGTTACCACAAGGGGGTTATTGGCGGGTGGAGGTGGAGGAAGAGTGGTGAGGAACCTCCTCCCTAGGGCGGACACTGCTCCATGGAGGAGGGATCAGCAAAAATTGCACGGAAAAGAGGAGTCTTCCTTGCAACACCCCTCTTTGCCAAATAACCCTCGGTGGCCTCACAACCTCAAGGGTCTAAGGGTCTCTGTCCTTGCAGTAGAAGACCCCCACAAAGGTCTCACCTGAGCATCTCCCAGCAGAGTCAGGTGGGAAGGGGGATTACCTCTGGAGCTGTTGCCTCGGAGCTTGCAAAAATACTGCACCAGGGGTGAGAACATGCACTGCTCCATCTGGTTCCTTCCCTGGGTCTCACCGCCTAGCTTCAGAGCGCTTGTCACTGCTGGCTGCGGGGTGCACTGAAAGACTTGGAGCAGTAAACCGGAGTGAGAAGCTGAAGCCATTTCAGGATAAAAAGCACAAAGCCTGCAAAACTGGGTTTCATTTTCTCATACAGTTACTTAAGCCAGCTCGAAAAACATAACTTGTATCCTCCACCCTCGTGTGATAGCAATGGCTGTAATCTAGGTTTATTCAGAAGGGGTTTATTCACGGTAGGTGATGTTGCATCTCTACAGGACCACCTTGTCCCCTCCAAAGGCTGAAATGCTGAAATGAACCCCAATTTCCCCTCCCTGGCTGCTCACTGGGGTGTGACATGTAGATAAGAGCTAGTTACTCACCCCGCACACTCAGCATCACCACCAGGACCAGCAGGATGAGTTGCCCCAGCCCCCCAGCTATGAGGAGGAGTCTGTGCCACCATGGACAGAAGGCAGGTGCTGAAAGAGGTCACATTTGCTTTAAAAAATGAAAGATGAAAAAGCTGGGGGTTTAGAGGGAAAAAAAAGCCTCTCTGTCAAGCTGGTGAGTTTGAGGAGAAGTTTACAGCTTCTTTGCTTCCTCCAAAAAAGTAAATCATGATGAGGTCTAGAGTGAGGATGGTTCCTCAGGTGATGGAGGGGCTGCAGATCTTCAGGAGCACCCTCGGGCACCCAGTGACAGAGCCCATGGGGATCCAATGGGGATCAGAAACCTTCCGAAGCTGGCTTAATTTAGAGCTCCTGGCAGATCTGGGAGTTGGTGAGACAAAGGTTTCTCCAGCCCTCATCTCCACCAGGATTCCAGCCACAGTCTCTGCAGCTTTCCTTCAAATCCAGGTGTGCTGGTTCACGTTGGGCTTCTTGGCACCCATTTTGCCCCCCAAGTGAAGAATCTTGGAAGCAAAACTGCTTCCAGATGTCTGTCACCCTCTCCCATCCCTTCCTTTCTCCTTTTCCTCCTCTTTTCAAGCCCGTATCCCACCTTAGAAGACATTTAGCCCACAACAGTGTTCTCCATGGTCTTGGAAACTTCAACATGGAGGTGAAGAAGCAAGCAAACCCAAAAGTAAACAAACCCAAAAGTCTTCCCCAAACTTGAAACAAGCATTTTCCCCCCAAAATAGGACTTACCACGATGCTTCTCAGCAGAAGAGCCATCCCCAAGATGCTTTAAATCAGCATAAACTATTTCCCCAGCCATGGTCACTCAGAAGGACCCAGGAGCAGCCCAAAAGTGACACCATCCGTGGACAGCCTCTTGCCTTGTGAACTACGCACTCATGTCCACATCCGGCTCCAGGAAATGGTATTGGCTGGGGCATTTATCTGCTTTTTTGCTTGTACATACATATATATGTGTGTATATATATATATGTATTCTACAGCTTTCCCTTGTAAATAGAAGGTGGTGAGGGAAAAATTGTCCTGCAGCCAGGAAGAGGTGGCACACCTGGAGGCAAAGAAACATCTATGAGTTGGTGGTTGTGCTAAACATCTGTGAAAGCAGAATTAAAAAAGAGTAATTTCAAAAAGCTTTTAAATAAGGTTTTTGAGTGTGAGGCTGAAGCATATCAGGAGCTGGATCAGTGTGACCACAGGCAGGAACTCAGATGAGGAGAAGACAGGTTACATTTGGTGTTTATTCCCCAAAGTATGGGCTGGGAGTGACTTGAAATGCCTTTTGTTCTGTGTGACTTATTCTGCTGGTTTTGACACAATATTTGGCCTCTATTTTATCCTGGGGCAGAGAGAGCTGATGTGGTCAGGGGTTGCCCAGCTCCTGCCCAGGAAGAGGTGAGAATCTGGATTTCCTTCAGGCTGTGAAGGAATTTTATTTTATCTTATTTTGTTACTTTGTTGTATTTTGTGACTGTATTTTATTTTGATTTTCCTTCCACTCCTGATGTGTCCTTTTACATCATCTAGACCTGTGTTTCCTTCAGGTTTCCTGTGTTTCCTTTGGCAACAGCATGGAATGACCACCAATTTCCAGACTACGATAACCTTTTCCCCTCCATTTTCTTAGGATTTTTTTGGTGTTAATCCCGGGTTTTAGCCAGTGACATAACATCCCAAAGCAACACCTTTTTATAGAGGTAAAAATGAAGTTTTTTTCCTCACACACCCAAAAAGAAGCAAGGAAAAAAGCAGAAATTTGCCCCAATACCTACTGGCAGCCAGATAAGGTAAATAAGAGGATAAACTCAAGGATCCAAAGGTCCCACTAGTAAAGCACTGCATTATTTTATTTTAAAATTATTTAAAAATTTTTAAATAATTTAAAAATACTTTAATTCTAAACCTAGGTTTATTTAATTTTTGTTTTTATATTTTTATTTTCATATTTTTGTTATCTCATGTTTATTTTTAGTTTGTTTTCCACCCACAGCCTTTTCCTTGTCACAGAAAGTTTTTGTGGTGAGCTGCTATCAGCCAGCCTTCCTGTCCTCTGCAAAAGCAGCTGCTCCAGTGGTGCGTGACTAGCAATTAAGGAAAACCCCTAAAATGTACGAAATAAATTAGGTTTTATGGAAAAACCCTGCAGCTGGGTAGCTTAATTGCGAGAACACTTTAAAAAAATATTTTTATAGTAAAAAAAGTTATAAAATGGGATGAAGGGAACTGTACTTCATCATTGTAGAATCCATGACGGCTGCTCTGGGATGCCCTGACATCCTGGAACAGAGCAATCCCCAGCAGTATTTTCCCCCACTGCACACTTAAAAAAAAGCATTTTTGGACTATCTGTCTTGCTAGCTGAGAAAAAAATCTGGCAGTATCGGAAAAGAGGGTGAAGTGATGCCAGGTGGAGCTGGAGGGGAAGCCCTGGTTCAGTGGGTGGGCAGGTGGCCCTCAGCAGGCAGCTCCTTCTGCAGTGCCCTTGAGGAGGCACAGGAAAATCCCTCAGAAAACTATAAAATAAACCAAAACAACAATTAAGAAAAAAAATACTGTGTTTCTCTTCACAGGAGAGGGTTGCGCCTCAGCATCAGGCCTGTTCCCACGGAGCAGATCCAGGTGATGGGGTTTGGGATCGGCTTGGAGGCTAACGGGAGGTGGTCTCAAATCCTGATTGGAGGAGAGAATTTCAATTGCAGGTAGAAGTTTTTAATTGCAGGAGAAAATTTCAATTGAGGGGATTTTAATAGGGGAAGATTATTTTAAGTGGGAGGAGAATAATTTAGGGGAGAAAACCTAATTTTGGAGAGAAAATATTAATTAAAGAGAAAATATTAATTGAGGAGAGGAGATATTAATTGGGGGAAAATCTTTATTGGGGAGAAAGGTTTGCAGGGGGGAAACTAGTTGTAGCAGAAAATTTTAATTGTAGGGACAACATGTTAACTGAGGAGATTTTAATAGGGGAAGATTTTATTTGATGGAGAAAACTAATTTGGGGTGGAAGTTTGATTGCGGGGAGAAAACTTGACTTGCAGGGAGAAAATTTTAACTGAGGGGAGAAAAGTATAATTAGGGGGATAAAACTAACTGGGGGAAAGAAAGTTTTAATTGCAGGGACAAGATTTGAATTGTGTGAGAAAACTTCAGCTGGGGAGAAAAGTTTAAATATGGTGCAGGGAGAAAATTTGAAATGGTGAGAAAATTTTAATTGAGGACTGACAGCCTTTGTGACACCTCTGATGGATGGAACTTTGCTTGGCAGGTGAGGCGAGAGCACCTGTAGAGGAGGAACCCCAAAAATGGAGGAAATGAGGGTTTATTCCAGATTTTTGGGCATGGAAAGAAGCAAGTGGGCAGGTAACTATAGGGCAATGAACTGTAGAATCACTGAGTTTGGGGTTTTTTTGATACTTCTGTAATTTGAAAATAAAACCCTGCTGAAGTGAGGTTGGGGAGGGGAGAAAAGCTTCTTCTGGCACTTCCCTTGAGGGAAAGTTTTTGTCACTCAGCAGATAGAATTTTTGCTCTGAACAGATCAGTTTCAGACATGATGGGTTATTCTAATTTAGTATTAACCCTTGCAGAGGCACTCGAGTAACTGACTCTTTTAGGCATTTTCCCCCTACAGATATTCCAATTTTCTGATTTATTCTGGATTAGAATAAGGAAATTTTTAAAGAATTGAACTGTAAAAGACCCCAGAAAGAAATTTGGTGTTTAAATCTGGTTTGGACACATCAGGAAGTATTTATTATTGTCTTCTTTCCCTGGAGAAATCAGCTTTCCCTTTTGCCCTGTTTCAGTTCTCCTGATTTTACTCCCATCTCTATCACCCCCTTGGCACACAAAAAGGTAAAAAAGGGACTTTTGGGACCTTCCATCATCTTATTCTACCCAGCCAGGGACTAAGATCTTTGAGGATTTTTTTTTTCTTTATTTAGCACATTTGTGGCTTTTTCAAAGTTGATTTTTTTTTAAAAAAAATTTAGATTTATTTGTCGATGTTTCATTTGATGGTTTTCAAATTTTTTAAATATAACTTTATTTTTACTGTTTGGCATATTTGGCTTCTGACTTACTTTCTAGTAGTTTTCCAGGGAGAAAAAGGGGGAGGAGGGTTTTTCCCATGAAATTGGGTTCATATGATGGGGACAAAAAGGGAAAAGCTTAAACAAAAACTGGGGGAAGTCCCACTGAATGAAAACACTGAGATTTTTGGGCAAAACCCCTAGGAAACAGAATTTTCTTTGCTCATGGGGAAGGGAAAGTGCATGTTCTGGATCACAGAATCCAGAGATGAAGGCACCATGACCCGAAGTGTCTTAGTTTTGGTGGAGAAAAAAACTCCACTGAGCTTTAATAATGAGGTAAACCCCAGAAACTAAAGCAAAATTTTAATTATGGTACATTACAAGAGATTACATCTGGAGCTGGGGAGGAAACTGTTCCCCAAAGAGTTCCCATAAATAAAAAAATAAATAATTTCATTTCACATGGAGAAGAATTTTTGGAATTTCACACCCAAAATGACACCAAGGCCACTGGCATTGGGACAAGACCAATCTTTCATCATCTTGGCATGGCCTGTAGCATGTTGCTGCTCTGGGAGCCCTCACAGAGGCACTGAAGGTCTGTTCTCCTGCAGGTCACAGCATGGAGATGAAGCCGGAGGCACGTGCCACCTGCCAGGTGGTGCTGGCAGTGCTTTTCACAGCTCTGCTCATCACAGCCATCACTTTTGCAGGTGAATGTCGAGGTTTTAGCCTCATGGGGAATGTGTCTGAGATATTTTGGGTTGCATGTTGCATGTGACAGATCTATGTCCATGTTCCTGGGGAAGACAAAGCTCACCCCAACTGCTGTTCTCTTTGGGTGAAGGATGTTTCAGGGCAGCCTTTCTACAGACTACCAAACCCATCCCCTTGGTGTAGGAGCTAATGTTATCTAGAAACACTTAAATAATCAACAGGAAGAGCCATTTTGGATATACAGTCACACAAAGTATTGTTTTCAGAGAAGAAGGTGCCTGGAGGTGTTGGCGTGAGTCCCACCAAGTCAAGAAGTCTGCAGGAATAAGAGAAATTTTTCTGTCATTTTCACTACTTTTGCATTAATGACAGAGAGCAACGCCCAAAGGCATGTTTAGGGATAGGGCTACTCTGAAATTCCTCTTCAAAATGTGGTTTTTTGAAGTCTACCACACTGTTCCCTTCTTTGAAGGTGCAGCAGCTGTGTTTCTTCTTTAGCATCACAAGCTGGGCCATGATTTGAGCTTGTTTTCTCATAGGATTTCTCCTGGTATCTTAATTTTTCTCTTTGCCTGCATCTGACGCAGATGCAAGAATTTTGGAAGCCATGGGGTGGAGGATGATCTCCCCACCCCAGAGAGTCAAGGGGAAGGTGATGCCCATTAACTCTCTTCTGTTTTTAACGACAGTGCAGGCTTTTCAGCCTCGTGCACAGCCCTGCTTCCAGTGTCCCTTCGACTGGATCAGGTACAGAGGAAAATGCTACTACTTTTCGGAGGTTGAAGGGAACTGGACATCCAGCCAGGACAACTGCTCGGCACTAGGTGCTTCCTTGGCCATGCTGGACAGCATGGAGGACTTGGTAAGGAGACATGACGACATGCTTGGCCTGGGGAAAAAGACCCCAAACCAATGTATTTGAAACTTTTTTAGTTTCTTTGACTGCACTTCCAGGATCTTTCTTGAAGATCTGGGGTGAGAAGTTGGAGAAAAGGCCTTGGGGGTATGTCATCATGCATCTCTTCAAATTCCTCACCAAAGCCAACTACTGAAAGGACAGTAGAAATACACGCCTGTTTCTAGATGACACTTTTCAGCAGCAGCTTGAATTGTCTAAGCTCCAAAGAAGCCCTAAAGCAGCACGAGCAGCTGGTGAAATTGAGACTTTTGGTTGGAAGAAGGTAAAAACCTTTCCTTTTCCTCTTTTTCAGAGCTTTGTGATGAGATACAAAGGCATCTCAGAGCATTGGATTGGTCTTTTGCGGGAGGATGAGGAGCAGCCGTGGCAATGGGTGAACCACTCACTTCTATCTCAGCTGTGAGTCCATGTTTTTCATTATTATGTTGTTGGCTGGTGTTTCCTCAGCCACAAATTGTGCATCTCTTCTTGTACCTGAGGTATATCCAGAGGTAGCAGTGGGACAATGTTTGGGAAGGGCAACATTGCATCTGGAACTGAATTTTGTTTCCCCTTTGACCTAAAAGGTGGGGGTGGTGCCTTTGGTGAGAAAATCCTAAGTTTAGATATTTTTATTTTGTTTTTTTCATGTAAAGCTTTGGGTTTCATATTAGAGATAGAACTAAATCAGCATCAGTGTTGGCATATTGATGTTGAATTAGTTCTATTCCTATAAAAGAAATATATAGAGATATTTTGGCATGCTGGTGCCCATGAGGATGCCTGAGAACTGAAGCTGAGGGAAGCCTGTGTGTGAGTTTTCTCCTTTTTCCTGCTGCCCCATCTGAGGTGGGTTATCTCCTCTGTCCTTCCAGGTTTCGAATCCGTGGTGGTGGGCTCTGTGCTTACTTGGATGACAGTGGGCTCAGCTCCTCCCACTGCAGCACTGAGAGGAGCTGGATTTGTAATAAACATGAGCTGCAGAGCTCAGGCAAAGGCAACAGGATGAGACGGCCTCCAAACCTCTGTGTCAGCTCCTTGGGTGCTGCAGGGAGGCCTTCTCACACTCAGATGTCTGCTGCACCATAGGGATGCAAAAGAAAACCTCAAAAAAGGTTTTGAACCCCTTGGGCAAGTGGTTATTGGGGTTTCCAGGGGACCAACCAGGTGTTGGTGGGACAAGACAGCATTTGGGGACCGATGTGGGATAGTTCTTGGGAATCTGGCGGGTGGCCAGGGCAACCTTGGGGGCTCTTTTTGGGTTTGGGGCAACTTGCTTCTGGGGCAAATGAAGACGTCTTCTGCTTCTCAGAGAAAAAAAATTTATTATATTCTGAGCATATTTACATGCTAAGTACTTGGAAATACATCTCAAGCATAGGGAACAGCAGAGGAAAAGAGTGGGGACAGTGGGTGTGAGCACATCCTTGTGATGACGAAATCAGTTTTAAAATGAGGCAGTGGCTGGTATTAATGCAAAGCCTGCAAAAATTAAGATTTTTAATTTGTGCTTGAAGCCCAGCCAATCATAGGCACTGAAGTCAGCAAAAGGAACCTTCAGAGGAGGCTGAAATTGGGAGAAGTTATCAGCTTAAAACAAGCACAGGGAAGCCCAGCTCCTGCTAATGATCTTTGGATGAACTTAACAATTTCGAGATGAGCTGCCGAGCTCAGACCCAAAACCCCCTGGACATAACCCAAAACAGACATCTAAGATGGAGGTAGGACCATGAACTGAGCTAGAAATTACTCCAAGACTCAGAAAATAAGAGTTGAGGAGCATCAATGAGCATTTCCAACCACCATGATGCAACCAGGTTTTGGGAGGATCCTTCCAGGGCATCAGCCCTTAGGGGACAATTTAATGGTTGAGAGGAGCACGCAAAAGTAGGGAAAGACCCTCTCCCCGCTGAAGGAGGCCTGGACAGTGAAGATGCGTTGGCGGCTGCTGACAGCATAGAAAGAGACCTGTCCCACTTCGTAGTCCAGGTAGACCCCAATCTCCCCATTGAGGAGTGGGACAGAGGTGTTGGATGGAGCTGTGAGGGCAACGCAGAGCTCATCATACTTCTGCAAGCCCCAGATCTCGGTGCTGGGCTTGAAGAGGACCCGGCCCTTCCTCTGAACTGACTCGCAGGCCACCCCCACAGCCCAGAAGCGCCCATTGGCCTCCACCTCCCAGTAGTGACGGCCCGAGGTGAAGCCCTCGCTGCCCAGCATGCACGGATCTGTGTCAAAGCGGCCTGGACTCTCAGGCCACTGGCATCGAGGTCTACCCCACGTGGCTTCTTTGAGATCCTCAGAGAGGATCACCTCTGGACCTACTGTGGCTGGATCCAGGGTTACGTCCACTGAAAAGCAAAACAGAGACCGAATCAGAAGCCAAACTTAAGCCTAGAGAACACACAACCCCAAAACGCCATCACTGATGACTTTTCAAGGAGAAAAGGAGAGGAAAGGAGAGGCTGGAGATGTAAGAGGGAAGAGATGGAAGTTGGAGATGGAGGATATCCAGTTGAGGTTGGAGATGGGAGAGCAAAGAGATGGAGGTTGGAGACGGAGGCCCTAGGAAGACAGAAGGTGGAGCTGGAGAATCTCCAACTCCATTGAACATTCAGCCCAGAAAACACCAGGAACTTTGGTGTTACTTTGGTGGTACTTTGCTCCTCTCTGGCCACCTCTGATTACCTTCAAACTGTTTGGCGGTGTGGTAGTCCAGGGCAAGGTCCCACGTGCATGGCCGTGGTTTGAGGAAGAAAGCCATTGCACTCTCAGTGTCCTCTCCCCCTGGCTGGAGGCACAGGAAAAGGAAAGAAAGGATAAAATCTAATTATTATCCTTCAAACAGTCACATCTCAGCTTTTGCCCCTTTCTATGGCAAAAAATGGGTTTAACCACCACATTTAATCAAAGTATATCAAGAAAATAGTATTTTTTTTCAACAGTTGCAACAGAGCTTAGTTCATTTATGGAAAGACCCTTGGAGACAGGTTAAATCAATTAATTCCCTGATGACTATGAAGGGAACATGAGGAGCACATTGGAATGAACCCATCTCCATTGTAGATATTATTATACTCTGAAATCTCCCTCCTTCATGCTGGCTGAAGACTGAATCTATCTGTCTGAAATCCATCTCTGCCTCCACCATTCATCAATCAAATCTGACAAAGTTTATTTGAGTGAGGAAAGTCCCTAAAATTCAGATAAGCCACATTCACCTCTCACATCCAGAGAAATCCTGTGAGAGGGGAAGAAATTCGCTGTTGACCTTGGAGAAAATGTGTGCGGGAGAGATAAGCGCTGGCACCAAATGGCCTCAAATTCATCCTCTGGAATTCAGTGTGGGGTTTTGCATGCAAACAAGGGGTTGCCCATGCTAAAGGACCCTGGAAATGAGTAATAAAGCCCCAAAATGATTGAATAAACCATGCTGAGACAGTTGAAAATGAACAGATTGCTCCTTTTCCATGTATTTTCCTCAGCAAATCTGGAGATAAGGGGATTAAAGCAGTATGGTGATGAGTAAAAGTGGGAAAAAGGTGAGGAAATCACTCAAATGGAGACAAAAGCAGGAGCCATGCTGTTTCTCACCCAAATTCCCCTGCTGGATTGTTACAAGTAGATGAGAAGCAAATAATCACCATGACCCTCCACTGCAAAAACGCCTTTAAATCTGAAATAAAGATCCTGAGACCAAAGCAAGGGTAAATCCACTTCCTTTCTTGAGTTCATGGGATGGGGAGGGGGCTCAAAATCCCGTTTTTCCTCCCTACAGACATCAGGGTGATGTAACCCCCCTATCAGCACTGGGATTTTCCCCCTCATTCAAACCTTGGAGTTTTCCTTGCTGCTGCTGGTGCCGTTTTGGGGTTCCTCCAGATGGTTTTCTTCCACTGGCTGCTTCTCCACTGGGTTTTTTTCCTCGTGGGATTTTTTTTTTTCTTCCTCTCTCTGGCACAGGCTCAGGCAAAGCTCAGTCCTGTCTCAGCCTCTGCCAGCTTTTATCAGCCAAGAAGGGAGGAGCCCTCCAATCTTTAGCCTGCAGATGGGGCCATTACGTGCTTGGACACCACCTGCACCATCTGATTGCCCCTTTCCCCCCCTTTCAGGGCCATTTATTTTCTCAACACAGGCACTGGGGAAGGGAGGAAAATTAAGGCACTGCAAAATAAAGCATTACTGCATGGCACTACAAGGGAGAAATTGGTTAAATTTTGCCCCCCTAATTCTCCAAATATGACTCTGGCCCCTTACACATGATGGAGCTGAACAAGGCAAAGCTGGGAGCAGCTTCCAGGTGAGGACTGTGACAGCAACGCCTGGAAATAAGACAACCTTGTGGAGATAAAATATCTTTAAAGACTACTCATGGGTGATGAAATTTGCTTTTCCAACTGGGGCAGGTTGTGCTGGGAACTGAGCGCAGAAACACCCTGGGGGCAGTTCAAGGGCAGGCAGCTTCGCCCTGTGCCACTGCCAACCCCCAGCACCCCTTTCTCCTCACCAGGAGGGCAGCATGGCCACAGCAGTGGCACAGAACCCCTGTGCTGACTCTGGCCAGAGCTTCCTCTCTTGGTGTTGAAGAGACAAAAACCCCTCAGGAGGCAATGGGTGAGCCACCACGGGCTGTGGTCATGAATATTTTTGGAGGACCAGACGAGACTTGTGAGGTGAGATCAGCTTCCTGTGACCCATAAGGCCTTCCCCCTCTCCCTCCCCCTGAAAAAAAGGTGCAAAGTGAAAATATTTTAATTTCTTTGTGGGAAAGCAGAGCTCCAGTGCCTCCTCCTAGTTGTGGGAGAAACATAAAGCAAGTTGATCCCTGCTTTCCAGGGAAGGCAGCAAGGGGGCTTTTTTAGGAGGGTTATTTGCTTTCCCTCCCTCAAACAGTTTAAAATTTTGAAGGCAGAATTATATCAACAATCTGGGCTGATTGCCTC
>VYXC01003412.1:442669-458913 GCA_013397175.1 Platysteira castanea
ATATCTCTATTACTCTATGAAAGTGAAACTTCCTGATCCAAGACCCTCCTTTGATTCAGTTTCATGAATTAATTTTATTACAAAACTTCATTAACATTACTCCCTTCTAGAATTTTGTCTCTAGCACTACCTCCCACCATAGATCCTACGTCTACGAGGCCTTTCCCCCCCATTCTTTTTCCCTTCCCTTTTGCNCGTCAAAGTTTGGGTTTATTTGGGCTGGGTTCCGCGGTCCCTCCCTGTCCCGATCCCCTGTCTCACTCCGCACCTCGAGGAGTCAAGGGCGGGACCGCACAGCGCCGCTGCCCGAGATCAAACACTGAGAAGGGAGCTTTTCCATGCGCTCCCACCTCCATCCCCCCGGGCAGGGGCAAATCTGGGACTATAAACCGCGTTTTGGGGGGAGTTGCGAAAGCTCAGTGCGGTATTTTTCCCATCATTTCTCCCTATTTTTTTTTCCCCGTGAAAAAGCCAAAGCTGATCAGTTTTGGGGCTCAGTGGATTTTACAGCTGTTTGGGAATATCGAACTTCTTTTACTGTTTTAACAACATTATTCATAACTATAATTCCTGATTAGTATTTTAAAAATTATTTTATGTGTGTTTTTATTTTTATAGCTCTATAATAAAATTTGCAATTCTATTTAAACACATATATCTCTTATTATTAAAATGAGATATATTATATTGAAACATAGTTAATATTATAGTTTAAATACACCGAATATATTAAAANCGTGAAAAAGCCAAAGCTGATCAGTTTTGGGGCTCAGTGGATTTTACAGCTGTTTGGGAATATCGAACTTCTTTTACTGTTTTAACAACATTATTCATAACTATAATTCCTGATTAGTATTTTAAAAATTATTTTATNGTTGAGGGACAACGGTGGGTTTTTATTTCACATTAACGCTGCCGCTCCAAGCTGGTGTCCACGTGAGCTCCATGGAGCTCTGCTCACGTGCCTCATTCCTGCTTTAATCCTTGTCTCCTGGAGCCCCCTTCTGGCCGCACTTTGCTTCCTCCGGTGCAGCCGGAGGGGTAAGAATTCGCCTTGTGAACTACTCGCCCTCCTAAGCCCCAGCTGCCGCTGCCTGCGTTCCCTTCTGTCCGTAACCCCGCGCTGGCGTTGTCCCGGGGGGCTGTTTCATGACTGGGGCGGTGGGAATGCCGGACCTGCTCGAGGCTGCCTTTGCTTGGGAGGGTCCAGATGCCGACACCAGCGTCCCGCCCCGCCGCCACTTCCAGAAATACCCTGGCCGGGCCCCTTTCAGTGCGCACACCCCGAGCGCTTCTTGTAAACAGCCATGGCGGCGGGAAACGTCATCAGATACCTCCGGGGGAAACCACCTGCGCCGTCTGCTTGGGTTTCTTCCAGGATCCCGTCATGATCCTGACCTGCGGGCACAATTTCTGCCGGCGCTGCCTGTGGCGGTGCGCGGCGGGCGCTCCGTGCCCGAGCGCCGGGTGCCGTTCCCGCACGGCGGCTTCCGCCCCAGCCCGCAGCTGGCCAGCGTGGTGGCGGCCGTGCAGGAGCTGTGCCACACGCACCAGCGACCCCGCACTCTCTCTGTCACCGCGATGGTGTCCTCGTCTGCACCGCCTGCGCCGACCCCCGCCCCGACCCCGCCGTGCCGCTCGAAGAGGCCGCTCGCTGGTACAGGGTGAGCGGATCCCCGTCTCAGACACGCTCACTCTCCCCCTGCCTGAGCGACGCTAATTTCCCTTAAAAACTCAGCCCCCAAAATATGTATTTTGAGCTGAGGCAAAGCTTTCCCCCATCTTTCCAGGGAAAAACAAAAAAAAGCAAGCCAAGCATCTTAAAGCCAAAACTGAGCTGAAATGCTGCGATTTGGTGAGGGTTAAGTATGAAACAGTATAGCGGGTGGTAGTTTTGGGACCAAAACTAAATATTGGAGATTTCGAACTCCTGCTCTCACCCAGCGCCTGCGCTATGAAGGGTTTCTATTCCGCTTCCGGGCGCGCTGGAGAAAAGGGGGTCCCCAGAGGGTGTTTGGATCTGTCTGGGGTTGCAGGGAGTGGGGGAAAGGAGATAGAAACTGAAGGGTGGTGGCAACTTTTTAAGGTCTGGTGGCAACTTTTTTAGAGGGAACCTTGGAGAGATGAGATATCCGAGCTTGCCTGGGAGACCTGTAGTGCCCACTTACCGCTGTGTGTTTACATATATGTGTGGATAAGGTGAAGGTGTGCATACAGCATAACTATAAAGTTAATTGTGACATGGGTATGCATGTACATATCAGCTTCAGTGCAGCTGCAGAGGAGGATAAGGATGGGGGCACCTGTGCTGGCCATATCCCTGCTGCTTTAGGGGTCCCAGCCCCCTCCCCTGCTTTTCTCCCCTTCTCTAGGAGTATAAACCCCTTTTCCTTGCAGAAGCAGTTTGAAGCTTCCCTAAAAACTTTTCAAGAGGAGGACAAGTGACGTGCTGGGCAGACTGAGGCAGCAAAGGAGACAAGACAGGAGATGCTGGTGGGTTCTACTGCCATCTGGGTGCACCGTGGGGACCAAACTGCTCAATTCCCCTGCCAGCATCCTCCTCCTTGTCCTTCATCCCTCAGACTCGAGTCAGTGCTGAGAAGCAGAAGCTGCAGGCAATGCTGAAAGGGCTCCGCTGGGTGCTGAGTGACCAGGAATCACAGTTCCTTTCCCAGCTCCATCGCCTGTGCTGGAGGTTGGAGGAACAGCAATGTGGTGAAGCCGCTGAGATTACGTGGATCCGGCAATGCTGTGCTGAGCTCCAGGTCAAGTGCCAGCAACTGGATGGTGACCTGCTACGGGGGTGCTAAAACTTTAGCCCAAAATCCCTGTTTCCCAACTTTTGGCTTTTATTCACAGGAAAGCAGCCCTAAGCATCTTTCTCCCTTCCTTTCCAGGATGCCCAAACCACCTTGAGCAGGTATTGGAGCCAAAAAGCATCACCAGGAACACCAGTTTTGGCCCCAAATCATCCATTTTTGGGATCTTCTTCTCATCCTGCATTCCTTTTCCTCTGGGATTTTTGCTTTGGAGCTGGAGGGGTTGATGGTTAATCCAAACGTTGGTGATGATGGGGGAATCTTCCATAATATCTTGCAGAAGTGGGAGCTTTGCCAAAGGAAGTAAAGTCTTCTAGCAGGGAGGAAGGGAAATTTGGGAATTTCTTGGCATTAAACACCCCACTTTGCTCCCTTCGAGGTGCACAGAGAGGAAGGTGTAGCCATCACTGCTGTTGATGTCAGAGCTGGAAACAGAGCTTGAGGATTTTATCTGAAAAACCAACATGCTGGCAGAGGCAGTGACACAATTTAAAGGTGCTTGGAGGCTAAAAATTGGCAAAAAGGGGAATTTATTAAGCAGAAATGGGAAACTGGGATGGTTCTGGGAGGGCCCAGAACCCCAGGGCTGGCAAATCAGGCTGGAAAGTGAAAGTATCACAAATGCTTATTTAATTAAAAGAAAATCAGGGATTTATTCCTGATTAGCCTTAAGGGATAGAAAAGTGAAGGTGAGAGGTGCAGAAGGCTGTTGGTGGTTAGTTAGCACCCAAATTAGGACACTAATTATGTGTGGAGGGATGTGATGCCCCAGATGAAGGTGGTTGTGTCTTGTACCTCAGGTGGTCTTGCCTTCTCCATGCAACAGGGATTGGGTGGATACGGGGCAGATGCAGGGCGAGATCTGGAGGTAAGAATCTCTGGTGTCATCTTCTATTTCCAGACATCCTGGAGTGCTCTCTGGAGGAAGACTCAGAGGGAAACTGGAGAGGTGAGTCCAGCTTCAGGGACTTACCGAACCCAGGTTTGGGTTGACTGCCTGGGGCTGGTGTTCAGATTCAGCATCCAGAGCTCGGGTTCAGCTGCAACACCTGGAGCTGATGCTCTGGTGCAATTTTTGGAGTTGATACTCCAGTGCATAGAGCCTCATGAACATCCCTCTCCCTGCCAGTAACCGTGGCCTGGATCCAGCCACAGCTCACCCCCAAATCCTGGTGTCAGCAGATGGCTGGACTGCAGGCCGCCGGGAATCACCCCCAGCTCCTCTGCCCTCAGGAATGGAGTGTTTTGAGTCTCTCCACTGTGTTTTGGGTCGGCAGGGCTTTGTGGGGGGCCGGCCTTGCTGGGCTGTGGAGATTCGTCCTGGTGTTGACTGGGCACTGGGAGTGGCTCGGGAATTTGTGTCCTGTAAGGGCTGCTTCGGCCTTGGGCCTGAATGTGGGGTTTGGGCCATGGGGCAGTGGTTGGGGCAGCTGCAGGCTCTCACTTGGCCCAGCCCCACGTCTCTGCCACACAACCACACAGTCAGATGCATCGAGGTGACTCTGGATGACACTGGTGGGTGGGTGGCTTTCCATGATGCCGATAGCTAGACAGAAATCTTTGCCTTTCCCCCAGCCACTTTCACAGGTGAATGACTCCGGCCACTACTCTGGCTGGGCGAGGGGCCAGCTCTGCTCACACTCTGTCCCTGAGGCCTCCCAGAATCCACTGTGAACCTCCCAAGTGCAGACACTGCCACCACACCAATAAACACTCCACTCAACAACAAACAACCCCATTTCATTTTCCTTATAACACATAATTTAACAGTATTAACCACATTTCACCCTTTTGCTCCTCAGTGGGAGAACAGAGATATTTTAGTTCCTCAGCTGTTTGTCAGTGGAAGCATGGATCAGAGAAACAGGGAGAACCTCCCTAAAAGATTTTTAAAAACTCACCCAGAGGAAGAAAATGGGCTTTGCTGCTGCTGCCGGGTAACTTATAATAAGGTTTTGCAAGTGGAAACTTTTCTGCTTAGGATTTGTAGAGAATTTAGGGGAAGTGGGCTAAAAACATGTTTCATGTCTCCCAGGATCACTCAGGCTGGGCCGTTTCAGAGTTTTGTATTCACTGCCAGGATGTAAGCAGGGAGAGAGGCCACAGACAGGATTTTATCCCCCATTTCACTGCCTACAAGTGAATAGAAGGGGAAAAAAACCTGAATGAACGAGTATCTTGAAGCAGCAGAAAGTTGTTTCTAGGGTTCAACCATGTAATAAAGTGCTATTATCAGCAAGTGCAGGCAGAACTGGGCAGATCTCTGCATCTTGTAGCCCCAGTCACTCCACCTTTGCTGGCAGGCTTGCGTCCCCATCCACATGCAGTCTTCACATTGGTCTGAGGAAGAGGAGAAACTACCGGGAAAGGCAGCAACTTATATCTTCAGGGACCCAATTTTAAACAAAGGCCCTTACAAAACACAGGTCACAGCTAAACCAAAATTACAGCTCTGCTCAGTTGTATAATTAGTTGTTTCCCTTTTTGGCTCATGGTGAGGTTGGTCTTTCCTTGAAAGACAAGGTCCAGTGATGTGTAAATCAAAGCACTTCGTTGAGCACCCTGCTCCAAGAGATGAGCTTCTAACACTCCATCCACTTTCCATCTGAAAAGCTTTATGGATATTTAATTCAAAGTCCATACAAAAAATAAACAACAAAAAAATCTCCCTTTTTCTGTAACTCAACAGCCCCATAGCTGGCTCTCCAGCACTGGGGTAGGGAGGAAATCAGCCTTTTTTTGCTCAACGGCAACTCAACAGCACCCCATCAGCAGCTGGGAGGGCAGATGGTTGGGTGTGGTGGGTGCACAGCCCCCACTCCTTGAGCAGAGCCAGCAGATGCACCTCGCAGCCCTCCCACAGAGGCCTGTGGACCCCAAAACCCTGCTGAGTGACAGGCATGCCTCATACCAGCCCATGAAAGAGGCTGTGGGGAGTAGCTGAAGAGGATTTTTTTCCACAAGAGTCAAAGGTTTTTCCACAAAGCTGGAGCCCCGGGTGTATTTTGTGGGGGTTTGGGGATTGAGGATGAGTGTTCCCAGAGAGAATTTAGCTTTCGTCTCCTGCTTCTCCCCGTGCTCCTTTCCCACCAATACCTCAGGATCAGACTGAGTGGGAACTCTGCATCCAGGGGAAGTGCAGAGGGCATGGAGGAGCAAACCTGAATGAAGACTCCACGATGGTGAGGGTGTTGAACTTCCCCTGCTCCTCACTGGGGAAGTGATAAAGTGGATTTTGGGGATGGGTTTACAACTATTCAGGTTAATAATTTGCTGGTGCGTGCTTATAAAAATGGACTTCAAAAAGCACTTTTTAAAATCAGCAGATTTAAATCCAGAATAAAAATAAAAATCTAGAAAAAAAAATCGGAAGACAGAAAATACAGCTCCAGTGCAAACCAGGGTGGTGTCAAGTGTTTTTAATCTGGTTTTGGGGAGGTTTGCACCATTGTGGGTCTTCTCCCCAAGGGAGCAGCTAGCGCAGTGGGAAATGGGGGTTTTCCATCTCAAAACAGTGCCCACAGTGAAGAAATCCCCAAATTAGGGAGGAACTCGTTAAAGAATTGGTGGCCTCTGCTCTGCTGGCTGGAGGAAAAAGTGCTGATAAACCCCCAAACCCTTTGTTTTGAAACCCCCTTTAAGTGAAAATAAGATTTGTTATTTTCAGCTCTAGCAGTGGATGTGGGGAGGAAACAGCTCAAAAAATACCCCTAAACCCTCACAGAATTAACCTAAATCCTGCTTGTGGGGGGGGCATAAGTTTTTCAGGTGTCATCAATTTCCTCCCTTAATGGGCCTTTTCCCCTCTTCTATTCCAGTTTATTGGGATAAAATTTTCATAATTTCATTTAATTTTTTCCATTTCATCACTTCCCCTGCTCTGAGAAGAGGCCTTTTCTCCCCAAAATGAAGCCAAGCAGGACAATTCTCCCTCCAAGCCCCCATTGCCCAAAATCCCCTCCAAAAAGCCAGATCTGAGGGTTTATTTAGGCTAAAAGGGGCCTTTTTAAAACAGCTGAATATAGGGGATGAAACCCTGCAGTCCATTACAGGGCCTCAGCAGCATGAATAGAGCTGATAGCTGGGTTGAACAAAAGAGATCTGAATTTTGGGTGATTTCTAGTTTTTGCCTTGTATTCTGTGAAACAGTCACTCTGCATGGACCCATGCTTTAGACCTGTATTTCCCACATGGAGGAATTTCCCCCTGGAACTGCGGTGGGCCAGCTGCGCTTTGCTGCTCATCCAACACCTACCTCCACACGAAAACTCACCAAGCTCCAAAAAAAGATGAAAAAGGGTGAAATTGTGATAGACTGAACTTTGTCTTTAAATAAACTAGTTGAGCTCAGTCATTCATTGTGTCACTCGTAACCTGGGACTGGTGTCTTAAACAAGATGGTTTTGAGCCACAGTGCAGTGCTGCCCCAGGTGGGACTCTGGCATACGGGGACAGCCAGAGGTGATGAAATTTAGGGAGAAATTGATCTGTGAGAACAAAGACGTCTAGGATGGGGGGTTGAGGACTTATGGGGACAGGGACCTCTGGGCTGGTTGGGGACCCAGGGAGGTCAGGGACCTCTAAGGCATGCAGATGACATGCAGTGTTGCAGGTCAGGGGTGGGTGACATGCCAATGTTGAGGTGGGCCTGTCCCCAGCTCCATGACCCTCTGCTCCCCTTGCACACATTTGTTGGGTCAGGGCCAGGATTCACCACCCTCGTGTCTCTCTTCTCAACAGCCAGCCCAGGGGAAGAAGGAACTTCTTTATACTGGCATCTGCATGTGACCATCAGTGATTGATGTGACTGGCCATAAAGTCATGGTGCCAAGAAGCAAGAGGACACTGACAATTTAAAGCAGGTCCAAGCCCACTGTAAAGACCAGATTCACGCTGTAAATGCCATGTCCTGGAAGAAGTCAGGAAGGAGCACTCTGGCTCCTAGGCCACCAGGAGGTGCTCCAGCTCACTCCTCACCCAGAGTGGAAATCATGGACCCCATGGAGGCCACAGCACCATGCCTTATCCTTCTCCCACATTTCCTCTCCAACTCCTGTTGTGGCCCCCCACCTCAGTAGCTCTCTGCCCACAGGTTTTCAGCCAGCTGCACATCCACCAGTGCAACCCTCTCAGAGATCTAGAGAAGCCAGGATGATCCTGCCAGGGCCCCAGTGCAGGCCAGGGAGCCTGCCCCAATGTCCCCATGCTTAGAGGTGCTGCAGTAGCCTTCACACAGGACAGAGCCAGTGGATGAGTGCTGCCAAGTCTGTCCTCCCTCCTGGACGTGCCCCATAGCCAGCACTACATGGAGAGGGGATGTCATCCCATGCAGAGCCCCTGGCTCCTCAGGGCTCATCCATGGAAAGGAGAACTGTTAAGTGTGGAGGGGAAGAGGTTTTAATGACTAACATTTTGGCTGATGAAAAGTCAGTAAATGTTAATGAAATTTTCAGAGGAGTTCTGGAGACAATGAGTTTAAATGGAATTGGGGGAAAACAACATTGCTGCAAAGCCAGCTGCATCTGATACAGGAGGAGCCAGAGAAGAACCAGAACGATGCTGGAAATGCTGCTGCCTGCCAATGTCCCAGCAGTGACGAAGTAAAGTCCTGGAGTAAATATCCACTGTCTTCCAAAAGTAGGTCTGGACCTGACCGAGTGTCTTGGAGTCAGCCCCTGCACCTGGCACCAGCCATCCAGCCGTGGGCTCTCAGGCACCTCAAAACCCAAGCTATCCTCACCCCTCAACATCCTGACCCCCTGCAGCAAGGGTGAGATTTCCCCACCCTTCTCCAGCACCTTCAGCCCCCAGCACCCCTCATCCTGCCACTCTTCACTGTGGCCCCCCAGCATGCTGTCCCGATGGTGCTGGGGTAGATGGTGCCTGCAATGGTGACTGCCTGAACCGAAGCCCAGGGACCCTTGACCAGCACCACGTGGAAAAAGATGCCCTGCAGGGCACCTTTTAGTTCCCTGAGAACCCCTCACCCATCCACCATCACCTGGTACTCACCAGGCTGTGGGTGGTCACCAGCATGTAGGGCTGCGAGGAGAGAGGCATGGCCCCCATCCCCTATGGGTGCTCACAGCAGAGCCTGCTGGGTGCTGAGCACCATGGGCTTCGTGGGACAGTCAGGGTCCTGTGCACCCAAACACTCACCCCTTACCTGTCTCTGCATGTCCCCTGATGCCCTGGTGTTTCCCAGACTCTTAAACCAGACCCAAAGGTCTGTATCTTACAAATTGTTTCCATATTCTTATGGTTGTCCCAAACTTCTAAGATCCCCAGCGCCCCTGACGTCCCTATCCCCACAGACCTATCACCCTTAATGTCCCCACCTCTGGCAGTCCCTAACCCCTGGAGGGTCCTACCTGGGAGCAGCACCCCAGGGTACGGCTGGGGCCTCGACACAGGGCTGGGGAATGTGAAGCAGGAGAGGATGATGTCATTGGACACCTTGAGGGCCTCAAACTTGGGAGAGACAGGTGGTGTAGGAACTGCACCTGCTGCATGGTCACTGTCACTTACGGGACACCAGGGACCTACAGGACACCACTGTCACCTAATGGACACCAGGGACAGTGGATGGCATGGATGGTGAGGACAGCAGTGGCAGTGGCATCACCGCTGCACCTTCCACAGGGAGCTGAGCATCCCCTGCATGGGTCCCAGAGGTTTGCTACATTCCCAGGGCCTGATGACAATGATGCTGAACCCTCCCTGAGCCTGCTGCAGGAGAGGGAGCAGCGCTGCTCGGGCTCACCTCCAGTTCCCCCAAGTTGCATGGTGCTGCTGCAGCCTCACCAAAGAGCAGTTCAGCTCAGAGGCATCAGCAGCATGGGTGGGGGGCAACCCAGGGACTACACCTCTTGCACCTCCACAGCCCATGGGCTGCGGGCAACCCCAGCGCCTACACCTGGCTTGGGGACAATCCCCACATACCCACATGACCCAGTCTGGGGGCTCACCCCAAGATCTCCTGTTCCTGTCCCCACGAAGACTCTGCCCTTCCCTGTGGCACCTGTCCAGCTTTAGGGTGGCAGCTCTGAAGCACGGGGTTACTTTTGAAATCAATCTTGCTTAGAATACCCCAAACACAGCAGGTTCCAATTTTTTTATTAACTTTGGGCGGCTGTCCTGGTCTTTTCTTCATGCAGGGTTCCAAGCACGCAGTCCCACCCAGCTGCCTGGCTGCTGGTTCCATCCAGGGGGGACTGATTTGCAGCAAATGCCACAGTGCCTGGGATCAGTGGTTGAGATCTGAGGCTGGCTGGTGCTCTAGTAAGGTGGTGGCACCTGGGGGTGAAGGACAGAGCCTGAACTCCAAGGGCATCTGCAAGGCCAGAGACCCTCAGGGACAGGGTACTGGCCCCTGCCCTCCAACATACAGGCTGTTGTCCCACACTGGCCAGGGCCATCTCCACACTGCACTCCATCTTGAACATGCTCAAGGACCAGTTGTCCCATCCACCAGTCACCCCGCTCCATCCTGCTTCCACCCCTCCTCAGCCTGCCCCAGACCCTCCCTGCACCTGCCCAGGCATGCAGACAGAGCCCTGCTCACCCATCACCAGCAAACAGCTGGTGCTCTCTCCCCCCACTACTTGTGTCCCGATAGGCCATACCCAGCTCATCCTGTGCCCTCTTTGCCACCTCAGGCCTGTGCTCCTGGCCCCGATCCACGTGGTCATCTGTGCCCAGCAGCTCAGTCACACCGAGCTGGGAAGGAGAGAGGGCTGGCTGCAATGTAGGGCCCAATTCAGCATCCCCAAGCAACCCTCCCCATCCATCTCTCTTAGTGGAAAACAGAGGGAGGATTCCCTCCAGATGCTGAGCATCCCTCTCCCAGTTTTGTTCCTCCCTTCACTTTCTCAACCTTTTTGGAGAGCCGTAGGACATCCTTGGGCGGTGCACTGGACATCTCCTGACGCCTGCAGCTCTGTGACTTGAGGAACTTGCTACTGACCAGCTTCCTGAGGGATGGCACATGGGGACGCTCAGCATCCAGCACTGTGGTACCCTGGGCTTCATCTCACTGTGCCAGGGAAGGGGGCAGAGGGTGCTCCCCAGAAGCATGTCCCTGCTGACTCCCCTACAACTGCTGCAGGAAACCCAGGCCTGTCCCACTGTGCTGAATCCCCACCAAACCTGAGGTCAAGCTGAGACCAGGTACAACTGATGACATGTGGCTTCAGTGCCACTGAGACCAGGGCTTGATGGAGCAGTGCAGCAGGGGCTTTAACAACCCACAGACGTGGGGCAAGTACAGCTGGCCTTCTGTGGTCCCCTCTGCTCCCCTGCCCTGCCCAGGCCTCTGCCCCCTCTGTCCCCACACAAGGAAGAGATCTCCCTTTCCAAGGCAGGACCATCTGGCACCCCAGAGGCCAGTGACGGGTCCCCACGTCCCCTACCTGTGGCTGTGCTGCTGTGTTTGCTCCTCTGTGGTGATGGTAGAGAGGTGTGCAGCGTGGCTGCTGGGCAGCACTGGGAAGAGCGGCAGTGTGTCAATGTGCCTGGGGAGTGCAGGAGCCGTGGGTGGGTGACAGGGGACAAATGAGACACCCCAGCTTGGGGCAGAGCACCAAAACCCATAGGCTTGTACCCCACAGCATCCCTCTGCCTGCTGCCATCAAGGAGGTGTTCCTGGAGGAGGTTCCCACTCTGCATCTGACAGACATGGCTTCAGAGGAGGCTCAGCAGAGTCAGACCCCTCCAGGCAGACACTCTAATCCCATGCCTGAGACAGCAGGTCATCACCAGCACCCATCCCCCCGCCCCACCCAAGGAGCTCCCCGATATACCAGTGCCAGGTGCTACTCACGGGCCAGGCACCTGCATGTTGAGGTGCCGGTCGCAGGACAAGCAGTTGTAAGGGACCAGCAGCTGCCTAAGGGAGAAAGGGCTGGTGAGCTGCTGACAGCCAGCAGCTCACAGGCAACAACAGGTGCCAGGCACATCACTGCAAGGAGTGTAATAGATGCAAACTATTATGTTTGCACGGGGAACTGTGGGGTGTTGAGCCTGGTTTCTCTCCCACCCAAGGGGACAAGGAGACAAGCTTGCCTTGGCATCGCTGAACTGTGACCATGGCCCATGGCTGCCCAGAGCCAGGGGAAGGAGCCAGGCACCCACACTGCCATCCAAATCAGCCCTTGCCCCAGTGTCATTGCCTTGTCAGTGCTCAAAACTCCCCGGCGCCTTGCCAAAGACAGCAGATCATGACTGAGGCCTGTGGCACCACATGTTGCACCCCTGCCCAGGGGAATACCCCTCTGTCCTCCATCCTTGCACCTCTGCACCCATACCCCAGTCTTGGTTTGGACAGCTCTGTTCTGCAGATGCCCATTCTTGTACCTCAGGTTCCTGTGGGGAACCTGATACTGATAGGTGAAGAAGGTGTAGCTGCTTTGTCAGCATCCCTGCAGTTTGTTGGCTACACTGGTTTGATGCCAGGGTACCATACAGGAAGGAACAAGGCCAGTGCTGTTGCCAAAGCCAACACCATCCCACTGCGCTCACCGCTTAATTCCAGCAGCGTTGTCAAGCTCTACCGACAACTCATCCCTGAGATCCTCAATGATCTTCGCCCAGGTATCCTCCAGCTGCTTCTGGAAAGGTCCCAGCTCCAGGCGATCCAGCTATGGACAGATGCACACCCTCAACCAGCTGCTCCAGGATGGAACATGGTAGTCCACAGGGAAAAGTCAGCAGAGGGGGAAACCTCAGAGGGATGCTGCCCCACGCTGCAAAGCCCCCAAGGAGTCAGTTTTGTGCTGTGAGGATAAGCACCTCTCACCTTGGAGTCCAGGGCATCACTGAATCGCTGTTGGGCCTCCTGCCAGCGCTGCTCCTGGCCTGACACCCGTCTCAGCAACTCCCGCAACCTCTCCTCCAGACGCTCCATGCTCGCATCAAAATGGGCGCAACTGACTTTGCTGCCCAGGGCAGCTTTGTCCACTTTCTAGCAGGGAGGAAAGGCAGGAGAGCAGTGGGAACAGGGCAGAGGTACAAGAGGCGGGGCCAGCACATGTTGGGGACAGAGGTAGAAACACTCCTGCTGAGCCATCGTGCCCTTTTCAGGGCTGTGTAGCCTGCTTACCCCATCATCCCCATGGGGTCAAGGGGACTTAAAGAGGGAGACAGAGGGACCTGGCAAGGGATTTGCAGCCATTCTGGAAGTACTCACACCCTCCCCCTTCCACACCCAGGCCAGTTTTGCCACTGAGTACCCAAAAGGCAAAGGACATCTGTCTCCCTGCCCAAGATCCTCAAAATCCCTTGGGCTGAAGATGGGACTCCTCAAGACCATACCAGCAGCAGCAGGTCCTCCTTGTCTGCTTTCTTCTCGAGACCCTCCAGGGACCGGAACAGAGCCTTCCAATACAGAAAGCATCTTATGACACCACAGCAGGGTCAGAGCTGTGTTCTGGCCAGCCAATTCTCCCTGCTCTTTGGGAAAAGCCCTTTGAACCAACAGAGGGCTGCAAGCAGGTGGGCAGGGGATCAGACCTCTGGCAGTCTCCAGCCTCGGTGTGCCTGGGGGATACTCTGACCCTGTGGCAGTTCAGCCACCAACCTCGATATCTTTCTGATGCTGGCGATGGTCATCCCGGAGGCTCCCCGTGATGTAGCCGAGCTGCTCGCAGTCCCCTTCCACCCGCACGACGGTGGCTTGGATGCTCTTCAGCAGCTCCTCATCCTGCTCCAGGGTGGAAGACGACAAGATGCTGTCATGCAAGGGGTGTCTGGCTGCCCCTCAGGGACAGGTCTGGGTTACTCAGCCATCAGCCGTGAGCCCTCAGTGCCAGCAGGACATTTGTATCACGGCTTTAATTTCCTGCCATACTACCGACCTGTCCAAACCAAACTGGGAGGTAGCAAGGGGCTGCTTTACATTGCAGTGAGGACAACCAGACAAGTGGTCCTAACACAGCCTCCCAAGTCCCCCCATGCTGCCAGCTGCCCACCTGGGTCTTCTGTGGCAGTGACCTCTGCACTTGCTGTGGCACTAGGGAGTCCACCTGCTCCTGGAGCTTCTCACAGCGGTGTAGGAGCTTCCTCACAAGCCTGGAGTCTGAGCTGCGGTCGGGGCACACTGCTTGTGACTCTCCCTGCTCCTGTCCCACATTCCCCATCATTGCCCTCAGCTCATTGAGCTGCAGAAAGGGGAGAAGGAATCGATTTTGAGATAGGATGGATGCAGCCAGCAGACCCAGGTGCCATGGGGGCCAGATGGCCCTGACCAGGCAGGGAACGTGGCCAGGAACACCACAAGGAGCACCCTGCCTTTCAGGACAACAGTTGGGAGTGACCCCCCCAAGCCTCACCTGCTCCTGAAGCTGGTCAGCTGTGATCAGCTGCTTCAGTGTGACCTCGGTAATCTTCTGCTCCTCCCTCAGCTCCTTCTGCTCCCGCTTAATCTCCTGCAGTGCAGACCTGGCCAACAAGATGAGGGTAATGGCAGGCTGAGCCTCCACAAGGCCACGTGGGAGGTAAGCTTTGCTCCTCAAACCTGATGCTCCTGGACTGCCACCCCCCACACCTCCCAGCCCCCCTGCAGCCCTGTGGAATACAAAATCTTCTCCCCATCCTCTTACTCCAGCTGTAGGAGGATCTGGTTGGTGCCATCCACTTCGCACTTGGCTACAGTCACACCCAGTTTTCCAAGGGCGTCCTCCAGCTGTCTTATCTGGGAAGGATAGTGGTGGCAGAGTCAGGGCATGGACCCCATGCTCTTTGCCTGCCTCCTCCCTGCCAACTCCCCCTGGAATCCTTGCAGCCCCCTTACGGACTGCTATGGGCTTACCTTCTCCTTCTCACCCTGCAGGTCTCTGGCCAGACTCTGCAGGGAAGACATCTGGCTCTGGAGCTCAGACAGGTTTCTGATGATGCTCTCCATAGCTGGATGGCCTGCTTGGGATCCAGGCTGTGTCCCAGGGCTCTGCCCCAGCTTGTCCATGTCTGAAGTGTGGGGCTTGGCAGGTGCAGACTGGTCGCGGGGGACCAGTGGCTGGCCAGCAGCATCCTGGAGTGGAACAAGAAGAGGGACAGCAGTCAGGACCCAGGAGCATCCACAACTGAGCTCGGGCCCAAGCCAGAAAGACCTTGAGCAGGCTGTAGCTGCCAAGCACTGGTAGATCTTTACCTTCTTTCCTTCCTAGCACCCATGTTCCCTTTTTTTGGGGCCATTTAGTTCAAAGTACCTCAGCATCCCTTTGGCTGAGGCAGGCAGTGACGTCTACTACCAGGCTGATATGCAGGCAGAGGTGGGGGGCCCCTAGTGGGCAAGGCTGAGTTCCCATGCTCCCCTCATGGGACACCCTTCCCACTCTTTCCTTCCCTTCCCAGTGCCCTTCACGCTGGGTGACACCCTTCCCACTCTTCCCTCCCAGTGCCCTTCATGCTGGGTGACACCCAGGGTCACAGGGCAGGGGTGGCAGGGCATGGTCTTGAGAGGCAGGGAGGGGGGCAGGGCACAACTCCCTTCCAAAGACAGCAGCTCACTTGGCCAAGTGCTTCCTGGATCATCCGGATGCCTTCTCCCATGTGGGACTGTGTGGCCTTCATCTCACTGACTTCCTCACGGAGATCCTTGCAGAGATCTGTGGTCTAGGAGAGGGGGATGGGGGATGAACCTCAGGAGAGGGTCCCTGGGGACCCGCAGGACCTTTGCCTGCACCATGGTCTGTGGGGTACAGTCCAGAGTCTGGCCCATCCAGATAGCTGGGCACTATGGGTAGCACTCTCCATTCATCTGGCATGGCCAGATGCAGCTGAACCCCTGGCACACAGAGAGAAGGTCACTGGCTGCTGCCTCAGACCTGCAACATGCTGATGGTGGCAGCTCACCTGGCCAAGTGCCTCCTTGATCCTCTGGATTTCCTCTCCCATGTTGGACTGCATGGCCTCAGTCCCAGCCATCTCCTTGTGGGGCTCCTGGGAGAGAGCTGTGGCCTAGGAGAGATGAGTGACAGGGGCAAGCCCCAGGCGAGCAGCTCCCCAGAGACTCCCACCCCTGTCCTGGGGAGCCTACGCCACACCCTGGGTCAGCAGGAAAAGACCCAGCATGGCAAGGACCAAAAGCACCTGGAGCAGTGCTTCAGCCCTCGATTTTCCCTCCAAACCTCCCTCCCTTTCCCACAATGGAACTCAACATGCTGCTCAGAGCTTGGGCTTCAACCAAACCTTGGTATAAGGGCACAGATCCCAGAGGAGGGAGCGTCTTGGGGGGAGCACCCAGGGGAGTGGGAAAAGCCTCTACCTTGGAGATGCCACTCTCTTTGGCTTCGGTCTTCTCCATCTGTCCCATGTCGGCAGCCACGGAGGTGACAGGAGGGCCGCTCCTGGTCCCCTGCAGCTCGTCCTTCCCGGGCAGCTCCCCCCCGGGCGGCTGCCCCCCCGGCTGCTGGGGTGGCTGCCCCGTGC
>VYXC01003412.1:466010-491390 GCA_013397175.1 Platysteira castanea
TACAACTATTTTTTTCTTCAACTTGTCAGTAAGGACTAACAGTAGTGAGTTCGAAGTGTTGAGGGAGATGATGAGAAGGGGCAGAACTGGTAAGGAGAATCAGAGTCTGTGTAGTAAATCAAATGTAAGTGAGATGTAATTCATTCTCAATTATCCTTTAAGCTTTTTGAGATATTGCATATGGCCATGTCCCTTAGTGCTCCTGTTTTATCTGAAAGCCACTGGCTTTAGAACTGGGATGTCTGTGTGAAGGATATGGTGTCAGATTTATCTACAGAAAAGCCTCCATTGACGTAAGATTTCTTGGCCTCTGTTTCATCATTATCAAGTATTCCTGTTTCCAAGGCAAAAGGATTGACTATGTTGACTTCAGAGGTGACATCCATCTGCTCCAGCTCCTTTTTTGAGAGCTTCTCCACTACTCCTGTACCAAAGGCATCTCCCAAGACATTCACCATTGTTCTGAAGCGATCCCTATGGAACAAAAATGTTGTCAGACAACCCATTCAGTTGTTTAGAAAATCCTTTTAGTAAAAGTAAGATACTCAAGCTCATGCAGTGCTGTTTTCTTCCCAGTGCAGATTTGGGTAATTCTTTAACTACAAGAAAATAGTCTTGTAAAACAAGAAACAGAATTTTACCCATGTGTATTTGAAGAAGCCTGGAGTAATTTTCGTGAGAAATAACTTCGTACAGGACATGCAAAACTGCAAGTCATATCACTTGTCTGTTACAGCAGTAATTCCACTGCTGTGGCATAGCCTTACAAAATGTTGGAATGATCACCTCTCAGGCCCCTGAAGTATGCTGCACAGCTGGTTCCCTTTGTGATGAGAGACTGTGGGCTGTAGCAGCAGAGTCTGCATTGTGCTTTTTGTCATTCTAACAGTCATGTACTCAGCCAGAGGATTACCTATCAGTATTCTGGCCCAAACCCTGGAAAAAGGGCTGGCCTGTCCTCTGCTAGCTTCTCCTTAGTAAAGGGCTGAAGTACAAATTTGTATTAAACAAGACACTTAAAGGAATATGATACTCCTGCACTATTGATTTTTCTCCAGACAGAAATGTGATATGCAGGCCTTAAAAATCTGCTGCTATTTGGCAGAGGAACAACAAACCCTTGCAATATAACAAAGTGTGAAAATCAGCGTGGAAGTGTGGTATGGACATTGGAAAGCCATGCTTCCCTGTTTTTCTTTTCAGCTACAGAGCGCTACAAAGGCTCTGTGGCAGAACAAGCTTCGCCTTCCATGCAGAGACGTTGAGGTGGATATATTCACAATATTTCACAATACTTCTACAACTGCTGAATTCCAGTGCTAAAAAAGTTTTCCATGTGCAATGAGAGTATATGGTAGGGAAAGGAAGAGAGAACAGTAAAGTAAGATTCTAGTAAGGTCAGTGTGACAAGTCAGGAAATAAACAGCACTGGAGACTCATGTGTTATAATAGTACTATTCTACTAATTTTTTAATTTTTCATTTAACATGTGGAAGTACTCCTCAAGCCTATGTAATATAACCTTGGTAAGTTCAGAATTAACTAGCGGGTTGTTAATGAGCCACTATTAGCAAATAGTTTGCAAAATTATAAATTTCAGGCAATAAGTACAAAAGATGAAAATGTTAAAAATCTATGTGGTATCAAAATGTACATTCCATCTCCTGAGGTGCAAAATGCCCTAGCAATGATCCCTAGTATATTAAATTAACCTTTAATTTACTTTACACAGCAAAACACATCCTAGTCTGAAATATGCCTCAATTAGAACCAGAAACATCTTGAATTATTTGTATGCTTCATGGTGGAACAAATACCTTCCATGTACTAATATTGGGCCTGAAACCCACATAAACTGTGGACTTTTAAAGGGGAGTAAACATCCATGAAGTCATGATTGCTATGAGAAATAAGGAATTACTATTCTCTTTCTCCCTCACTCCGTTAAGATAAGTAAAGGGCATCAAATGAAATTATTAGAGTATAGATTAAAACAAACAAAATTCTATTATGTCTCTGCACAACACACCATTAGGATGTGGAATTTATTTCCACAAGACTTGGGGAAACATGGGTTTTAAAAGCAATGAGGCATTCATGGAAGAAGAAGACAAAAATCACATGTAACTCAGGAATTCTGTGAGCTGCAATTTGCAGGAGGCTGGGCGAATACTTTGGGAAAAGAACCAATATACATTTGTTCTGTTCTTAGACTCTTTAGATACTTGCTCTGAGCCAGTGGTTTGCACTGATCCTTAAAAATGTTAAATGCCCATTAAGAATAGAAGAGGGCGGGAGAAAACAAAATGACTATGGAGCACAGCAAATGAAACTATTAGACCCTGTTGCAGGCAGCTGACTGGGAGAATGTACTTGTGGATGGAACTGGTTCCTTTGGAGAAATTATGCTTATGCATAAATTGAATTGATTCTTGGATCCATCCAACAGCCCTGATTTTCTGGAGACTGGCATTTCTCTCTATTTGCAAAATTGAGTTATATAATCAAATTAATTAAATATATCTGTGAAATACATAGGTTGCTGCCAGAAATCCTTCAAGAAAATGATTGGAAAGGGTGGAGGAGGACCAGCCAAAACTGAGTATTGATGTTCTTCTGACCTCCAGAATACACTCTGTGATTCTTTGGACTATGCAAACATAGCAGAGATACACACTGGTGTAATTGAACAGAAAATATTTCTGGCGAAAAGGCTTCTCTCCAGAAAGAGCTGATGAACGGGACTGAGAGGTTTGCAAGTGCTCTGAGGTGGTTGGGATTAGGCATAAGGAACACTTTCTGAATTTACAAGTGTGCTTGTTGATCAAGGGCTGGGCCAGTGCTCTTGGTGAAGAACAGCCCTAGTTCTGGCAGTACAGTAGTGTACAAATTGCCATATGTGTGCATGTGGAGTCCAGGGCCAGTCTTGCTTTTTTAAGGTGCTCCACTGCCAGTGTATGGGTATTATGTGCTTTGCAGTTTGTGGCTACATTTGATTTTTATGGATGATGAATGTGTTTTGTGGTGGCATCTCTGACACTCTAAAGGCATTTTTTGGTACTGTCAAATTTGACTGTCTTGAGGAAGATTCTCATGATTGATTTGTGCTGTGACCTCTGCTTTAAGGCTGAAAGCATCTCTGAATGTGAGGTTATTCACTGCCATCCCATGCAGTAGGACTCCTCTTACAATTAAAGCCATTACTGCATTCAACTCAGAACAGGCCTGGCCATAAGAATAATCTTTGTCCATTTTCTGCAACAGTCCTAAATTATTTTATTGCTTTCTTTCTCAGACTCACACATTTCTATGCAACTTATGCAAACATTAAAAAAAAAGAAAAAAGAAAAAAGGAAAAGTAATTAAATATGAAGTGCCTTAAACTTACAGAAGCCAGTCAACTGCAATGATCAGAGTAACATCCTCAGCAGGCAGGCCAACGGCGCTCAGCACAATCACCATGGTGACAAGTCCGGCTTGGGGCACACCTGCAGCCCCAATGCTGGCTGCTGTAGCTGTGACACTAAATCCCAAATAAAGCCCAGAAAAGGCATTCAGAATACATGCTGCTCACAGAAACTCTTGTTTTCTAGCACAAATAGTTTTATTTCACTTCAAGAAAGAAGCCTAAATGTTTTACTCTTGAATAGTACTTACTCAAAGTCAGGTGTCAAGCTTATAGGACAACCCATGTACTGTTATGGTTACACTGCAGAGTAACAGGCAACATATGTCTCACAAGCAAACTGGGCAGATCAAAGGTCGAGGCTGAGTTAGGTTTGCAAGTGTTTGCAGGGAAGAATAATGGCAATTCCCAGAACAGTGCTGTATACCAGCTGCATATCCTGGCCCATTCTACCTCCTCATCAGTTTGCACTGGCTAGGCCTTGGATCAAGAAGTAAGAATGTCTGCTATTTCCTGTGCTGTGAATGATAGTTTAAACTTTCCCATGGGGTATCCAAAGTTAATGTACCATTCACAAAAAAGCTCACTTCCCACAAAATGCATGTGATGGCTTTAGTCTTACCTAATGGTAACTATTTGGCCAATATCCAGTTCTAAGTCATTCAGCTGTGCAATAAATACGGCTGCTACTGCTTCATAAAGAGCTGTGCCATCCATGTTGATGGTAGCTCCAACTGGAAGAACGAACCTTGTGATTCTTTTGTCAATCAAGTTTTTTTCTTCTGCACAGCGGAAGGTGACGGGCAAAGTTGCTGAACTGGCGCATAATGAAACACATAAAGTAAGTACAGGCAACAACACACCATTTCCATTATGTTTCCTTTTCCTCAGAGCATGATCTGCTTTATGACTCAAACAGACATCTAAGGCAGGAAGGAAGGCTGCACCATGAAAAAGCAAAGCAACTTTTATTATACCTTCTAATTATTGGAAGAAATAGCTAAGTGTTAGTTGTTCTCAATATTACATGGTAAAATTGCCATGGTGTATGTAGTCACAAAAAATATGCAACAGCTTGCACTCTGTCATGTCAGTGATTAATGAGCTGAATGGCAAAGAGCTGCCTCCTCGTGGGAGAGTAAGGCTAATGCACTCCGTAGTGCCCTTTGGGTGCGACAGAAATAACGATGAAAGCAGTATTTCAGCCTCCAGGGGACTGAGAACTGTCCAGCTGATACCAGGGCTTGTAACAAAATAGCAGTAAAATCAGACCACAGACAATGCAATCACTACTACGTACATTACAGAAAAGATGTTTCTTTTGTTTACCTGGAAGAGATCATGAGGGCTGTCAGAAGTGCCTGAGCCATCCCCATAGCAAACCGAAAAGGATTTTTCCTTACTATTATTAAGTAGATCAGTGGCAGAATTATACTGGAATGGATTGCAAGTCTGAAAAATGAAATTAACTAGTTAAAAAAATAGATCCATCTCATTGTCTTGCTTTACTAAAATGCTGATATTAGGTATCCAGCTCTCAAGTCCTCAAGTACACTTATGAAACACTAAAGGTGACTTTAGTGACACCTTTGTGCAAAATTTAGAGAGAATGCCACGTTAATAAAAAGCAGACCAATGCTGTTCTGTGCTTCCTTTTGGGAAGGAAAGAGAGATCATATATGAATTGTCTCTCTTTCCTAAGCTGGAAATAACTTTAAACTGATGAAAATGAGAAGCCCGAGCTAATACATAATATTTAAATTGCTGTGCAGAGGGTGATTTGAAATAACACTAAAACACTTCACTCTTCTGCCAAATCCTTACAATGCAAACCAGAGACAAATCAGAAAACCAAATCAAATTATTATTCTCAGTTTGTCTGCCCTTATTACAGAACATGATTTGGAAATAAAGGTAAATATGCTTTCCAGTCAGGTATAGCTGAAATGTACATCTTTCTGCAGAAACTTCAAATATGGACCTTTAGAAAAATCCGTACCTGCTCTGGGGAAAACTGTGTAAGCCTGGGTCTACAACTAAAATGTGGTGAGATATTTCAGAGTGTTTAAATGAGATACATGTAGCCTAAGCGTTTTTAATATTGTAAGATGCTGAAATACTATATTTTGAAACTATTAATTTTTAAAATGAAGTGGGTTGACTCATAGGAGATCAGCTTGGCCTCTTGACTCCAGCAGCTCAGATGTATTTGCCCAGATATTTTTATTGGTCTTAGGGACAAATTCATCCTTCAACTTATGCATTAATTTTCAACACTGTGCAGTAATCCTGAATGCACATGAATACAGAGCTTGTGGACATTAAGATTAAGGGTAAACTGACTGCTGTAAGTACCTTGAAATGAAATGTATTTGAAGGATCTGTAAATATTCCCTGTGTTTGAAGGTTGGACTTAGAGCAACATCAGCTTTTTGTGAAAAGAAATTATTACATAGCCTGGGAACATAAACCCAAAAACTACTGTCACATATGACCTTGGAATTTTTGTTCTCTCCTCACCATATGTTCATGTGCACATTCCTCTGTTGTAATAGTGCTTTATTGTTTCAGAGCAGTTGATAAAGATAGCAATAAATAGTGATACCATTTGTTCTGCCAAAACTAGACAATTAAGATAACAGTAGTCACAGTACAGAAATCCACAACAGCATCAAAAGTCACCCACAAAATCTACGTATTTGTTTCCTTGGAAAAATTATCTTTTTAAAAGTAGCAGGCGTTAAAGTTTTCATTCTGTATGGGAACATATGACATATTTAGTGGAACGTAATAATAGCATGCAACATATCTTGATAAAATTTTGTAAATAACTCTAGAAAGAAACCTAGCAGTTTATACATGCACCACCACAAGGCACCATTGTATAAATTTCTAGGTTTGTGACATGCCTGAGAACCAAGTGAATTCTGCAGAATATATAGGAAAAAAAAAGTGGCATGTGTGCCATTTGCTGTCTTAATAAAATGTTAATGAGAGTAAGCATTTCAAGTATGTCTAAGTCTAAAAGCATGCTGACTTAGTTATTTGAAAAATACAGACCTTTTTAGGGGCAGCATGAACATGACATTCAAAATAAAGTATTTGTGTGTATCTGTTTTGCTACTACTGATTTTCATGAAATAAATTTGCAGCAATATTTATTTTTCTTCATAAAATGCAATTCTGAGCAAGCAGCAGAAATTTTAATACCAAAAATCATAATCAGTAACTGAAAATAGAAGTTGTAATAGGATTCATTTTTAAGTTAGGAAGAATCTTGTCCCTCAGAATCCCAAGCTGACATTCCTTATAGGAATATCCCTCAAAGGGATGCATCTGCCTTTCTGCTTTCAGAAGAGACAAAGGCACAGGCAAGGAGAGTCTACTTGCTGCAGGTTCCTTTTCTTTTTTTTTTTTCCACTTCAACCTGAGTTCCCTCTGGCACTTAAATGATGTCTCCACTGTGACTTTCCTCTGCTGTAACTTCTAATATGTCCTCATCCTGACTCCGCAACCATTAATCATGAGAAATATCTTGAGATACTTAGTGGCAAATTGGACCAAAGACACTGGGGAAATTTGTTCCCTCATGGTGACCTGAATGAGACATGGAGACAGAGATGACCTGCAGACATTGGTGGATGAGTGCTGGTAGGGCTGAGGCTGTGAAAGATCATGAATAATAAAGTTGGGAAGAAGGTGAGCTGGATAGGGAAGTTAAAGGAAAGAAAGCAGAGGATAAGACACACCAGTACTCATGCTCTTGCACAATTATCTTGATGAGGAATACAAGAAATGTTTAAGATAACCTGTTATTTTCAGGTTCAAGATTAAAGAGAGGATGATAAGCAGTTACAGAAGACACCGGTGAACAGAATACACTGCAAACAGACAAGGTTAAACACATAAGAATGAAATCCAAAATGATGATGGGAACAGCAGTTTTTAAGAAACCAAAACAAAGAGCAACGTTTCTCCTTTTTCCTGAGAGGTAAGAAAAAAAGAGTATTCTTGCAGGCTGAAAAATGTACAACAACCACATTTCCCCTTCAGCCTAAAGCCTTGCGTGTATGTGTCCGTATCTGCTCCTGTGATCTGATTACAACATGCTCTCCCTGATGGTCAGTTTTGCAGAGAATGCACGGCTGTTGGCCCTTATTCACAACACCTTGAGCAGCACTCACAGGAGGCTACTCTGCAGGAGGCAGGAATGCTGCAGAGATCTACCTAAGCACCCATCAGGGAAAATGGTGTCAAGTTTGGTGGAACAGAAACTTTTTCTCTCCAAGGATGCAAAGGTGCTCACTACATATAATGTCTTTGATGGCACCTGGGAATCTACTTAAAATTGTTGTGCCTGTCAAGCCCATGGTTACCAGCTAAACAGGAGACTATGTAATGGCAGTTTACTTTGCAAAGTACTTAGGAGAAGGCACTGTGTCTTCACACACATCTTAAGGAAGACTAGCCTTGTCACAGTACAAATAGTAACCTGTAACCAGTAACTGATAGGTAAATCATCATAAAACTTACTATCACATCTAAAACTGTAAAACTTGCTATCTGATGTAAAACTGAAGTCAAAAGCCAGTAGTAATTCATCCAACATATTCCTCCTCTGAGTTAACTGGAGTTAATAACATAGAAGACCTGCAGAAGTGATACACTGTCATTCTGTCAGTGACTTCTATCTAGCTTGTGGTTGGGGTGTCATTTATCATTTGTATAGAAAATATTAGTGTCTTGATTTACTGTCTCTTGGTAAATATCAACTTTTGAAACCTTTAAAAATCTGACTTATTTTCCAAGTGCAAACAGATACTCATGAAAAACTGCATAATGCATTAGATGAACATAACTTGTACTCATCTCTGTAACATTTTGAAAAAGTCATGAATCAGTGCTATTTCTGGAGCTGTAATTCTTATTTAGAAAGAAATTTTATCTCTGATTTTCAAACAGCTAGTCCAAACATACTGGCTTATGAATAAAACAAAACAACCTTGAAATAAATGTGCTTATCTAGCACAGATTAATGCAAAAACCCCAGAGATCCTTCTTGACTATTTATAAAGTAGTTTGCATTTAAGACTAACATATTACCATTCTCTTTGCTTGGCTGTCAGGAAGTATGTGAATGACGTTTGAAGACTAGCATGCAAATGCATAAAGTGTGGGGAAGAACTCTTGAACAACTTTGGATCTAGCCTCTAGACAAAACATATATAAATCCTTAGTATACTGAAGGAATTATAGGACTGGATGCTAAGGTAATGGACCAAGACAGCCTAGAAGGCTGTGCTTCACTGAATTGGAAGTAGAAATTTAAATGCATTTAACTTATTGGGACTGTAATATCCATTCATCTGACAAAAGGGTCCTTTGTAGGATAGTCTTCAGAGATATATAATAATCTGTTATTATAACCTATCATTTGGAGCATTTAATAATTTAGAATAACATTTAAGTTATTCTAAAATTCCGCTGCTGAAAGGCTCCACATTGTGCAGGTGTAACCTCCTATACCCAGACTATTCTACATAGACAATGGCTGAGAAAAAGAATAGAAAAAAAGTTCTGATGCTTGGCTATGTTATTCAGATTGCAACTTCTCCTTTTTCAGCCTCACCATCTACCCTAACCTTGAAAGAGGAATTAACAAATAGTGCAAGTCCCAGGGCTTCTCTTGATGTCAGCTGTCTGCTCAGTGCTGGGGAGGGAAGGGATCGGTCTGTTCGGCATCATTTATTGTGCACTGCTCTTACTATGCATTTGTATTCATCAGGGAAAGTTTGGTGTATGCTGCTGCACCTTGGGCCCAAAAATCCCATGTGCCCAACATAATCCACATATTTTTGTATGTTTGATGGGCTGGCAAGCCCCAGTAAGACATAATTCATAACCTCACCCTTAATACAACATTATTTTCTGCTTCAGCACAAGCTGTGAAGATGAAACAATGCATACAAGAAAAGCATTTGCATTTACGTTATTTTTTTTTTTTTTTAGAATGCAAGGCAGTGACTTTTTAAAACAAAACATGCATCCAGCAAAATGTGGATTCAAACCATCCTCACACATCCTTACATACTTTTCACTCATGAGAATTTTTGTCTCTGACCTAGAAGAGTGGATGTGGTGGATAACTGAGTGGTAATCAACTGAGCTCCAAAACTGCATACATATAATTCCATCTTTAAGAAATTACATACCCACTTATTACTGTAGCCATATAAAGACCCAATTTACGAAAGATTTCCCAGTCCTCAACTTCTAGTATCTTCCCAGCAATTAAAAACACGATACCAATTGGCATATACCTAGAAAGCAAAAATAAAGCTATCAAAAATTTATTCTCAGAAATACTGCATGCTCACCATGAAATAATTTCTCTCCTGGAGTAATTTTTTTAAAACAGGCAGAAAATATGTTTTGATATCCTATTTCACAACAACAGATTTTTTTTTTAAATATTATGTTGTACAATTGACTTTATTCATTTGCAGCAAGGTTACAACAGAGGTGATGAAAAAAAACCTGGAAAATCAAGGTAAATGTAACTCCACATATAATCTAGCTAGTATTGTATAACTTGGTGTCACAGAATACACAGAAGTTGGGAAGGGAGATGAGCATATACCGTGCTACAGCAAATGTTTATATATAGCCACAGGCTTCCCTGGGGGTGGGAGTTGGCAGTGTTGAGACCAGTATCTGTGTATTGTGTAATCCCACACAGCTGGGAAAGGTCTCATGTAGCTACAGGAGCTGCCCTGCAGCACTGGGGACTATATCTGTGTCACCTGCACAGAAGAAGGTAAACCTGCACAAGGCCATGCCTTACAGACCTGACCAGCTCCGTTAGGCTACTGCATACAGAAAATTCAAGGGAAATACCAGGAATTATGTTAGCACCAGCACCACTGCATTCTTTTTGGTTCCAGAGAGCAGGCTGTCACAGAGACAAGTTAGTCCTTCAGAGCTTTGAGCAGTATAAATTAATCTAGAAATTTGTGAATATATAAAATATATCCATTTAAAAATAGAAATGATAAATGTATAAAATGTATGTGTGCTATCTCATGAACAAAAATGTACCTTATCCCTGTAGAAAGCAGGGATAGCTTGTACCTCTAAGCACTGAACTTGATGAAAACAGAACTAATTGCTCCTACTTTCAGCACAAAACTCTATCTTGTTTCAAACAACAGCTCCCACATCTGTAGAAACTCAGGGATCCTGTAGCCACAACTTCTGGCACATGCAAGAAAATAGATAATAAATTTATAAGTAAATTCCTGTATGGCATGTGCTAAGTCTAGGGTCTCGTTGGTAATTTTCTGCAGAGTGAGGCAGCCTATCTCACAGGGCGGGAGTAGCTAAGACTCTCTTAAGGAGCATAGTTAATGACTCTCTTAAGGAGCACAGTTACTAACTGGGCATAGCTGCAGAGGTCGCACCTCCACGTGGTCCCNTTATGTTGTACAATTGACTTTATTCATTTGCAGCAAGGTTACAACAGAGGTGATGAAAAAAAACCTGGAAAATCAAGGTAAATGTAACTCCACATATAATCTAGCTAGTATTGTATAACTTGGTGTCACAGAATACACAGAAGTTGGGAAGGGAGATGAGCATATACCGTGCTACAGCAAATGTTTATATATAGCCACAGGCTTCCCTGGGGGTGGGAGTTGGCAGTGTTGAGACCAGTATCTGTGTATTGTGTAATCCCACACAGCTGGGAAAGGTCTCATGTAGCTACAGGAGCTGCCCTGCAGCACTGGGGACTATATCTGTGTCACCTGCACAGAAGAAGGTAAACCTGCACAAGGCCATGCCTTACAGACCTGACCAGCTCCGTTAGGCTACTGCATACAGAAAATTCAAGGGAAATACCAGGAATTATGTTAGCACCAGCACCACTGCATTCTTTTTGGTTCCAGAGAGCAGGCTGTCACAGAGACAAGTTAGTCCTTCAGAGCTTTGAGCAGTATAAATTAATCTAGAAATTTGTGAATATATAAAATATATCCATTTAAAAATAGAAATGATAAATGTATAAAATGTATGTGTGCTATCTCATGAACAAAAATGTACCTTATCCCTGTAGAAAGCAGGGATAGCTTGTACCTCTAAGCACTGAACTTGATGAAAACAGAACTAATTGCTCCTACTTTCAGCACAAAACTCTATCTTGTTTCAAACAACAGCTCCCACATCTGTAGAAACTCAGGGATCCTGTAGCCACAACTTCTGGCACATGCAAGAAAATAGATAATAAATTTATAAGTAAATTCCTGTATGGCATGTGCTAAGTCTAGGGTCTCGTTGGTAATTTTCTGCAGAGTGAGGCAGCCTATCTCACAGGGCGGGAGTAGCTAAGACTCTCTTAAGGAGCATAGTTAATGACTCTCTTAAGGAGCACAGTTACTAACTGGGCATAGCTGCAGAGGTCGCACCTCCACGTGGTCCCGCTGGATGCCCCAAAGGGTAATGAAGCCGACCTCTGCCCCAGTGTGAGTGAGGGGGGTAATATCCTCCCCTCCCTATTGCTGGACTCGCCACCCAGTGGTAGTTTCACGACTTGCAGAAACAAAGTGTTTGGTGCAGCCAGTTCGCTGTAGCCCAGAGCCTTGTCCACGGGCTTAAGTTGGACACAGTTCACAGCTTGGTTGAGGGTCCAGGCTGTGAACTTCGACAACCCTCACTTGATATTGACTCAACGCCATCTGGGTAAATTCGAATTTGACGGGCCACCTTTACTTAACCCGGAAAAGAAACATATAATTTTATANTATATCTGTGTCACCTGCACAGAAGAAGGTAAACCTGCACAAGGCCATGCCTTACAGACCTGACCAGCTCCGTTAGGCTACTGCATACAGAAAATTCAAGGGAAATACCAGGAATTATGTTAGCACCAGCACCACTGCATTCTTTTTGGTTCCAGAGAGCAGGCTGTCACAGAGACAAGTTAGTCCTTCAGAGCTTTGAGCAGTATAAATTAATCTAGAAATTTGTGAATATATAAAATATATCCATTTAAAAATAGAAATGATAAATGTATAAAATGTATGTGTGCTATCTCATGAACAAAAATGTACCTTATCCCTGTAGAAAGCAGGGATAGCTTGTACCTCTAAGCACTGAACTTGATGAAAACAGAACTAATTGCTCCTACTTTCAGCACAAAACTCTATCTTGTTTCAAACAACAGCTCCCACATCTGTAGAAACTCAGGGATCCTGTAGCCACAACTTCTGGCACATGCAAGAAAATAGATAATAAATTTATAAGTAAATTCCTGTATGGCATGTGCTAAGTCTAGGGTCTCGTTGGTAATTTTCTGCAGAGTGAGGCAGCCTATCTCACAGGGCGGGAGTAGCTAAGACTCTCTTAAGGAGCATAGTTAATGACTCTCTTAAGGAGCACAGTTACTAACTGGGCATAGCTGCAGAGGTCGCACCTCCACGTGGTCCCGCTGGATGCCCCAAAGGGTAATGAAGCCGACCTCTGCCCCAGTGTGAGTGAGGGGGGTAATATCCTCCCCTCCCTATTGCTGGACTCGCCACCCAGTGGTAGTTTCACGACTTGCAGAAACAAAGTGTTTGGTGCAGCCAGTTCGCTGTAGCCCAGAGCCTTGTCCACGGGCTTAAGTTGGACACAGTTCACAGCTTGGTTGAGGGTCCAGGCTGTGAACTTCGACAACCCTCACTTGATATTGACTCAACGCCATCTGGGTAAATTCGAATTTGACGGGCCACCTTTACTTAACCCGGAAAAGAAACATATAATTTTATATGTTTGTTAAATAGCCTGGGACTAAACTAGCTGCTTAGCACAGGACCAGTTGCAGAAATTAATTTACCTTTCTTTAAGGAAGCAAGAAATGCAGCTAAACGCTGGACAGGTTTACTGTTTTACAGACATCTCAGTGTACTGGGATGTAAGAAAAATCCATGGAAGGGTCAGATCTGACAAGGTACTGGTGTGAAACATGCATTTACTGTAGTAAATGGCACAAGGCACTCCTCATGTAGGATCAAACTCTGGAAGGAATTGTGTGTACTTATAGTCCTGGTTTTGTAATTGTGATTTGTACAGACAAAAGATCTGTGAATAGCTGTGAAGTCCAACCAAACACTATCAGTTGAGTTTCTGTATTTTAAATTCGTTTTTCTTGTCTGAGAATATTATGAGAATGTAGCCTCACAAAACCTATTAGCAGGAGGTAAATGATGCTAAGTTGTATTTTGCATATCCTTTTGAATTTTGCTCTATGCTGTGGCTTGCATAGTAATTCATATTACTAAAGGAACTTAGATCCAAGAACAGCTGTTCTGTGAACATAATGTCTGTCAGGCAATAATGTTCAAGACTCAGAAGGGCATTTGGTTGGTAATGCTTATCCTCAAAAGAGTCCTCAAATCACTAGTGCACTAGTTTTTATAAACATCTAGCAAGAATGTCTAAAAAACTCAAGTTTCTTGTACACCAATAGGACTGTTTCTTTAGTATATATTAAGTGGAAGCCCTATCTCCAGTTTCCTCAAAAGAATCAAATTCTGTGGAAAGGAAAATTTTTACCAACCTTTCTTTGAAAGTTGATTTCTGTAAAGCACTACACAAAAGCAAACATGAAGTCTGAGTCCTCTCCTACCTCTTTGATGACAAAATCCACTTAAAGAAGTTGTTAGAAAATGCCAGTATATACTTGGACTTACCACATAATTATCTGAACTATTCTCATGGTAGCTTCATTCAGCGCGTTGAAGAAATCCAACAGCACTTGTCCTTTCTCTCCCATTTTCCCAATAACCATTCCAAAAACAAGACAAAAGACAATCAACCCCAGTGCATTGATGCCGTTGGAATACATGCCCACGATTTTATATTCTTGGGTTTTGTTCTATAGATTGGAATCAAGAGAAAAAAAGTTCTATCTGAAAATAATGAATTTACTTTATAGAGTTCTAAAATGAAAATACATTTAGATTTTTTTTGAAAGACATAAAGCTCCTTCCCAGCCACTCTATTGGCTTTCTGAAAGTTCCAAGTGGGCAAGTTCAGGAACGCACAAAACGGAACTTGAACACTTCGTATTTTAAAGCTATGCAAGGATCTGACCAAACCCTAGCAGGGAGTAAAGCACCCCTTAATTTGTGTTATCCTTTCAATAGACTTCTGACATGAGGTATGGCAAGGTCTAGGTATCCCCAGTCATACTTTCCAGATTTACTCCCCTACACTCAACACTTACTCCCCACTGCGGAGAACAAAACACAGATGTAGAATACTTGTGTTTGTTTCTCAGCAACTCAAGGGTTTGTATCTGGATTTAAGATAAATTCACCACTGCATAATAACTAGGACATCAGTGAAATAGCATAATATATATGAGAATTGTATGCACATAACATAAAAATCCTACTAAGGAGGTATTCACTCATTCTTCTGTGCAGTATAAATATACAAAGGAAAGGGTGCAATTCTTCACTACATCCTGGTCCAGGGTTTAATTAATGTCTCTTAATATAGCTCATGTTCCCATGCTATTATTACTTTGAGATGAAATTTAGAAGGAGTATAATAAAATGTATATTGATTTGGTACTGTTTGTAGTTCTGTGTTCACATTCTCTTTAATTCCTTTCTCCCTCTCCTCCAGAGGAAGTCCAGGCTTTATACACCATTAACGCCCATAAGCTTTCCACACCTCTAATAACAGGTTTGTTAAATCTCTTCTTCACTTTTGTTTCTGTACACTTTTTTTCAGAGTAACAAACTATTAATTAACTAATGCTTTATATTGTTTTGTTTTCAATTATAAAATATTGATTTTTCAACTCATTTTCTTCTCTAGTGCTTACAGTTACAGTTGCTACTCAAACATCCCATGGTGATACACATCTAGTCTTCCCACAGTGACTCTTTCATTTATCATAAATTTGACAATTCATGAGCAGATATCAATCTTCATCTCTTTTTTTTTGGACTGGTCAACTACCTGTGGGATCCTCTGATATTCCTAAACTTACTGAAAGATACTTGCAGTGACCTCTAAGCATTTACTCATTAACTTCTGTGCTCTTGCTAAAATCCATTTACGTGCTATTTCCTTTCATTTCTTCATCACTAACCACATGAACTAAAAAGAAATTTAGTCTATGTTCTTTCTCCCTACATCATATATTATGAAGGAATACAAGGATAAAGGTCGCACCTCTGAAGGCTTTGCTGTTGTAGCAGTTGTAGTGAGTTCTTCTGGAAATAAGGAGCTATTTTTATCCACAGTAGTTGTCGCTTTAACTTTTTCACGTTTGGTTTTATACTGGAAAAGTTAAAAAAAAAACCAACAGAAGAACTTACTTAGAAACATGAGAAAACTGAAGAATAGACAAAGGCATAGCCTTTGCCCAGTAAAAGTAAAAGAAAAATTAACCAATCTGGCTTGAAGGTAGCAAACGTAGACAAAGACTTTATTTCCCAATTCATGTGAGCCATCAGGGCTCTGTACCTCAGAAGCTGTAGATCAAACAAGAGAATCACAAATACTATGCTATGAATTCTGCTTCTCAGGCTCTTGGATACCCTGTGGACATGCTGCAGTCTCATGGGGCATGAGCTAGAGCTCCTGACAATGGCAAGAATTTTTCCTGGAACAAACAGTCTGGAGAGAATTGCTGACAGCAACAGCAGGAGAGGTCTGTAGAGCAGATGCACCTGATACAACCAGATCCTTGGTGACGTGGTCAGCATAACTAATGCCATTATGTAAGGCAAACAGCCATTCTTTGTGGTCAAATGGGTTACATGTTTCCCTTTCCCCTCATTGCCAGGTCTTCAAGGTCCTGTGCACCAAGCAGACAAACCAAACAGACTTACCTTCCTCTCCCTACTGGCCTCCAGATTCCTGGGCACTAGGCTGACTACTCCTCTGCTTATTCATCTTAAATGTTCCAGTCATCCACCCAGACAAGTGGTGTTGATGACACAGTCACAGAATAGCAAAATGTACCAGCACCAAGTACACTGTCCATAAAACCAAGCAGGTACAAGTCCTAATGAGTAACTTGGACCAAAGCTGCTGCAGGACAGTGAGACCTGGTGGTCAGGGATGCCTCCATCATTGTCTGTTTCCTCTGAGGACTGAGTGACCAACCTGTATTCTTTGATATGTTTTTCAAGCCTAGATTATGATTGTTATGTTGATACAGCAAACCAAGTAGTAAGATTTGACCAAATCTGCAGTGGCTCCATGTAATTAGAAAATGTAAGTTAAGCGGTGCTATTATAAAATTGTACTACACTGATGCTGCTCATAGAAATCCTGTGCTATTCTGACTGTAAATTCTGTGCTATAATAATCATAATATTCTATTAAGAAAATAAAACTTTAATAGTAACTACAGTTTAGTGCCACCATCATTCTGTCAAGGATCCCTAAAAGAGCCTGCCTGTCCCCTTAGTGTTGAGTGACCTGCAATGATGATAAAAACTACATGGAGAAGTTTTATAAAGTGAGTTGCGCACAGCAGCATATCAGATACAAATTTCTGGGACAGATTAACTGGTAAGTCTAATATATAGACAGCAGTTTCCTCTTTCATCTTGCAACACTCACTTTTCCTGAAAGATGTCTCGAATAGACTACTAGTTATCAGCCTTTTTCTTCAAAGGATTTGGTCCAGCAATGGACATTAGATGTGAGACACTTCAGGGTGAGGGCTAACTTACACAGACTTCATCAGACACTGAGGGACCTTAAGAACAAGGAAACTGATCCTCATATAAAGATTCTTCTAACTCTTGTTGTTCCAAAAGGAAAAATCTTGTCTTATACATTGCTTGGTTTCTGCATTCAGGTCTTAAACAGTGTCTTTTTGGGACTTGATAGCAGAGTGTTTATCATACTGGAAATGGAACCAAGATGCCTTAAACCCCCACCTTTTCATAGGAGATTAAGATATTCCTGGACTTCTCAGAAATAAGTCTTGCCTGGCAAGTTTTTTGTGACGTAAGAAAATAATTTGTGGCTAACAATGAAAACTACAGAAGTAAAGAGGAATGTTCAAACTTACCTGTTGAAAACAGGCCTGAACAAGGTTCTCTGGGAACATATTCCTGTTAACAAGCATAGAAGCATTTAATATTACAGCATATTAAGAAAAAGTTGTTTGCTATAAGTAAAATAATAGAATTTGATGCTTAAAAAACAGATAATGTTGCATTTCTTTTAGCAGAAAGGAGTATATTTAGCATCAGCAGATCTAGAGTCCAAAGAAATTAAGAGTTTAAGAGTCCCAATAACTGTTTTCCTACTTGAACTTGTTGAAATTTTGGGCTTATTTTTTACTATTTGACATTTCTATTGATAAGGTACTAAACCCGGTGTATTTTTTCACTGTTACATTATCTCCATGACTTGCATAAGGAATACAGGACACACCATTTTTAGAGGACATATCAAATTTAGGCAGATGAGAAAAACAAAAAACCTCTTACAGAGGCTGTGCTGTAAGAATAAGATGTTTGGTGTCCTCTATTGTAGTTTTGAATTCAGAAATTAGTTGTGGCTAATGGTAAATTCTCTTGTGTTATTCTGGCATCAAGGACCATTTTCACACTCTGAAAAATTAGGAGATTTACTGCAACACAGTCGTGTGACTCCTTTCCAAACAATAATTTCAGATTCAAACAATTGCAAAAATATTAATTAGATATTTGGTAAATATCCAATCCGGTGCAGAAAAATGCATTTTATATACTGAAGCAGAAGTTTTTTATCTCCATTACAGATCTTACACAAACTCCTGCCTTTAGTTTTCAAGTTTTAAAAGCAAAATCTACTCAAAAGCAAAACCAGTTTGTATAAGTGTGGGGTTTTCCTTCATCTCTACAAGATTGTCTGGATCTGAATCTTTAATCTCTTATTTTTATCCATATTTTCAAACATAAATATGTAGGAAAATTAATTCCAATTCTTTCAAAAGAGAATTTCAGATCTTTTAACTTCTAATTTACAGTCTTAAACTTGTTCGCAAGAAGTTGAGCTATAATCTATAGCAAGCCCCCAAACTACTAGATATGTGGCAGTTGATTTTTACACAACAGATTAAGTAAAAATGCTACAAAAACAAAATCGAGGGCAGGAATAGTGACCCAGAACAGAGACTAAATACACCAGAAGAAAAAAATAATCAACAGAAATATTTTTCTGAAATATTTTCAGAAATCAACAGAAGGAACTATCTAGCCTCTGTTGGAAATGCAGCCTTTTTTTGTGTTATTTTTCTTGGAATTCCTGAAACACAGTAGCTCTGAAAATCTGCACCTATCTTCTGCAGACTTTTCTAGGGGTTTCCTTCTTCTAACGATGTTAAAGTAGCTATCATTGCCCATGATGCTAATGAGGAAAGACATATTATACGGTTGCCTTAGATACTGGTGATGCAGCAAACTTCTTGACTGTGGAGCCCTTGGAAATCTTTATATACTGCATCTGTTACTCTGCATCCTGCCTTGAGGAGCAGAACCACAGCACTGCAATTTCAGCTGGTTGTCTGTGCTGGGTGACACAGAAGCTGCCAGTCAGTAATCCATCAATCCTTTATGGATCTTTTCCTCATAATAGATAAATCTTGCATGTCAGTTTCTGTGAAGGAGGGATTTTTCACCACTGGTTTATTAACCAAAGTCCGTGGTGTAAAGAGAATTTTTTAAAACAAATTGCTTTGAATATTTTTTAAAATGTCTAATCTGTTGCAATACAAGTTATTCTCCCCCTATTCATCCAAACAATATCAGAAAGCATTTTATGGTATTACATATCACAACTTTATTTCTGTTTGTTTGGACTTCTGCAAAGGGGATAAGGAAACTAAAAATGAAAACCTCACCTGATAAGATCCAGCATGGCATCAACAGTACTGACTTCTGGGGTACTGCCCACTCTGTCAATCTCACTTGCTCTTTGAGTCACTCCAGGTTTAATGGTCACAACTAGGACAATCCCTGCAGAAGGAGAATCAGAGAGCTCACAGTGCAAGCAGAGGCATTGATGTACTCTTTCACAGTATATCCTGTGAAGCCAAACTCTTTGTGAGCTCAACTCAACAAACACTTTCCCTGGGTGCTCATGCTGGTATGTTCAGAAAAGAAAAGTCTGCAGGCGGTGTCTTAAATGTGTGGGTTCCCCTAATACAGAACCTACTTTCAGACTTGCCACTAGACTTCATCACTTTAGCTTTGTTTTTGTATGTATCGTACTACATCACTACTGCTCACCAAGATGGTAAATTACTTTTGCTGGGCTTCAGATGAGTGTACCGCAGCTTTTGCAGAGTGAATATATCTAATTGGTATTACCTTTTCCTTTATGTAGCTCTTCTTGTTACTAGCTTTCAGATATGAATACAAGTGTGCGCTGTCCTGTGACCCGAAAGTCACAGGGTATTTTAGTAAAGTTAGGTAGCAACAGAGTTATGTAAGAGAAGGGCTTCAGAAAAAGACAGAAATAAAAAATTGTGGCTCAAGAAATACTAGATTTGACCTTGTAAATACTGAAATCAATGACAAATTTTTAATTTACTTTAGTGGCTTCATTTTAGGCAGTTTCACTATTATTATTTTCCAAATGCATATTCTTTTTTCTTTTTTTTTTTTTTTTCTTAAAAAAAGTCCAAAGAAATCCAAAACAAATGAAACTACTAAATTTCAGTGACGGGAGAAAGAAGGGAGAAAGAGATGTTTGGATGACCCTTCAACCAGGCAGGAACAAGTCTTTCTAATGACATCTGTGAATAAAAGCAGTACTGCATTTGCATAGCTCTGCATTATGAAACAAGTAATGTCATAACTCCATGGAACAACTTAGAATAGCAAGGACCTTGGGAGATTGTCTGGATTAACCTCACCCTGAGTTGGGGCAATTTCAAAGTTAGACGGACACTAATGTTAGTCTTTAATAATATTCCTCCTTATGTATTCACAGAAATTTCCCAAGCATATGAGATAGACTGTTTTATTTTGTTTCTTATTTAAGAAGGCTGGCTGAAGATGTTTCTTTAAGCAAATATGGAACATGTCAATGTTGCTTGTCAGGAGTGAACTTCCTGTAAGAGGAGACGCGGATTTCAGAGATGTAGGATTGGAGCCTGGCAGTGACAGAGGGGAAAAAACCTTTAAGGAAGGAAACAGGATGACAAGGGAACCAATATTTTCTGTCATTCTTTCAGGTGTGACACATGACATATTTTCACATCTGAGAATCAGGAACAAGCTATCACTTTGCTATTGAGAAAATTCACTTTGTAGTTAAGGCTGGCCTTTAATGTTCATTCAGCTTTCTCACTGCTGGTCACTGTTTACCTCAGCAGATGGCTCCTAATCTTCCCTGAGCTGAAATATATGACAAAATTGCCTGTGGCTTCACACTGGATAGGAACACAGCCCAGCCGTGGACAGCAGGCCTAACTTCTTTCTGTATCTGGCTACAAGTAATGGCAGGTTGTCTGGTATGAATTCTCCAACTCGCCTCCACATCCTGTCTTGGGAAATTAGTAATGTCACAGTGCAGTACATTTGTAATTAGGCAATGCTGATGATTTTAAAAGTTACAGAATCACAGAGTACCTAGTATTACAGCAATGATTGTAGTGCAGAGATAATATACAACTGCTCGCAAACCAATCTTCCCAGAAATGTTGGAATCCAAAGCAGCAACACCTGCAAAAAACAGTCAGAGAAACAAAACAATAAAAACCAGTCTTATAAGAATGTTGTTATTTTTGTAGAGAGAAGTAATTATTGACTCTTATTTCTATGCAGGAAAATTTTCCTTATTCAAGATGTTTCTAAATACCTAATTGACATCTGCACTTCTGAAAAATATCTGTAGCTGACCAACATATTTGCTTCTGCTTCTTTGCAAAAATCTGTTTTCCCTGGAGTTTTCTAGGACAGAGACAATTGAGATTTCTTGATTCCCTGAAGTTTGTGATTAATTAGACTTCTTTGGTTTATAAGAGTATGTAATGATTTATTTCCTTATTCACTTAAATAATAGCTTCACTTTTTCCAGATCTGTAACATTTTGGATTTAAAGCTAAAAAGCTATGTGAAGGGAGTTGCTCAGGTCTGTTACTCCAGGTTGCTCAAAGGCACATCAGACAAGTAAGGATCATTTCTGGTCAGTTTGTCTTCATTAGCGGTTTACTTTCTTAAAATTTTTGACTAAAGCTTTTTCTGAAGTTTGGGTATTCACACGTCTCCACTTGTATATGTCATTGTCAAGAAAAATGGTAGATTTACTAATGAAGCTAGGGAAAGTGCTGAGACAGATATTATACTGAGGTCAGCTTAACTGCTGGCAACAATATTTGATGAAACTTCTCGTTAAGTATTTTTTAATTGCTTAAAGGATTTATAAAAGTTACATGTGTACACATACAACTCATTAACCAGGGCAGAATGAGCATTGTGAATCCAAAACTTGTTTGTTTATAACAACATTAGTTAATAATTCATTGCTATCTCTTTATTATACATTTGTGATCTCTTTATATTTGTATGTTTATTGAGTCAGCTTATCAAAGACTGGCTAGATTTCTTTATACACAAAAGCAAAACCACCAGGAGGATATTTAGCCTTAGAGAAGCATGATTTTGTAGGAAAAAAATGATTTCAAAAGCGAAGGAAGAAAAATCAAGAGATCTGACATACATGTAACTTACTGATCTTTGAGCTCAAAAGGGATCTTAGCAAGCACAGTTTAACCATGTGTTGATATCTCTTTCAGAAGGTATATTAACAGCACTGACTACTTGTGCCTAGAGTACTCACATAATGTCTTACTAGTTCTGTTAATTGTTATTCAAAATGCAAACAATACTCAGAGGGGATAATGAAGGTTATTTTATTTCAGAATCTGATTATCTTGGGTCTTCCATGGGATAGCGTATCATCAGATTGAGTACAGAAGAACTACACATATATACAGAAATCATGATGTAAAGATTCTCCCACTTGTAGAGCAAATAAGGATAATTAATGAATATTCATATGGCAAAGGAATACAGATCAATGCACAGAAAAACAATGCCACAGCTATTACAGGAAGCTGTCAGCAATAAGGATATTTTTTGAGGCATGAAGAACAGAATGGACACAAAATCTGGGCCATTATTTCTATTTCTCACCTTGGGAACTATGGAAAAAAAAAAAAGGTAGAAAAAAGGACTTTCCCATTGCTGCGGGCTCATTTTTCAGCTGTGGAAATCATGGCAGCAAGAACTCCTGAGAAAGGATCGTTTTGGGAGGAAAGGGTTAAAANTCGCTTGGCCGTTCCCTTGGTTACCCGATTGTGCCAATTCACACAGATAGTAATAAATGCTTTCTGTGGACAGGCCTGTTTTCAAAGGCTGTCAATGTTGAAACTTCTTCATCTGATAAATTAACTTGGAAGAATTCACATCATGTTTTTAAAACAGAGCAAACAGGTATTGCCACTGTTCCATATCTTTTAAGGAAAAGTTCATAAAACCTGAAAATAATGGAATTTTATTCTAAAACTTGTGCCTTCATATTTTTTTGTTTCTTCTTTTTGCCTGACAGTCTTGTTGACTTAGTCAAGAGCCAAATAATCACGCAAGGTTATTTCCATGAGGCAGTCAGTTAAAAAGATCCTACCGTTCATATGAAAGGAGATTCTTGTGGCAGGCATTCTTCTGGCTCCAAATGAAATCCCTTTGCAAACTGTTGTGCTCAGTAGAGTTACAGAGGTATAATAAAGGGTAAACTTTGCCCCTGCCTTTTTAAACTGGATAATGATCCTGTTAGTGAGCAAGCTGTGCTAGGAGCTGTCCAGCCTGTCCTTCCATTGTCATGTTGGTGCTGCTTTGCTGGTAATCATAAAAACACACAAATAATTCAACCAGACATGGCTGAATAAGTACAGATATGGTCTACGGATGATGGGTGTGGGGTTTGCATTTTTGTGAAAGCTGCTGTACTCTGAGACCTGCATTCAGAATGATGCTTCCACTTAGAGACTGAAGTAGCATTCACTACAAGTGCCACAGACACAGGTTTGCACTGGGTGATGTATGCTGCTAAACTCCTTTTTTTTTTTTTTTCATGTTAGCTGGTCACACATAGGAAAATATAATATATAATAATAGACTTCTGTCCAGATATAGCCTGCTGTCATGACTGAGCAACTGATAATATAACTGATAGCTACCAGACTTTTTCTCAAGACATCTGAAAATTAAGGTTCCCTTTGTAGTTGTGTCATGGCTTTACAACTTTTTTGGACATAACTCAAAGGGTTAATGGAAGATGTGTTGAACAAAGCACTAATACAACTACTAACTAGAAAGTTAGTAGTACCAAACTACTACGCAACACTGATTTCAGTTCAGAAGCAAACTTATTTCTCAAACTAAGATGGCACATACACTGTTCCAAAAGGAAAACATGCATTGTCATTCAAAATTAGATCACAAAAGCAGTGTAATTAAGTTTGGTTATCTACTTTGGATTACCGTCAAACTTTTACAACTAATTTAATTGTTCTTTCTTCCCTCAATCTATGCCCAAGTTTAAACACGTTTGAACAGATAAACTGGTAATATAATTTACTGCACAGACTTTGAACAGGCATGATGGATTTTCCTCCATCCCTGGGCATTTCAAAAGTGCAGTATTTCTGATTAGTCCCTTAAATTTACCTATAAAATACTTCCTAATTCAGCTATAGCCACTGAAGCATAGAATGCAGTTCTGGGGCTATGACACAAAAAGGCTTACGTGAGATCATCACAAAAGACACCAACTGATGTTGCAATCTGCTAATCTATCTACCTCTCTGCCCATACCATTTTAGCAGAACAGAGCTAAGGTTTTAATAAATGAAGTCAAATTTTGGAATCATCTAGTCTTCTGCAATTCACCTTCCGTGTTTTCTATGTTATAGTCCCCAGCTTGAAGGTCTTAGTACTCTTCTCTTTTTCTGCCCAGTCTTCTCTATTTTGCATCACATACACTTGCAAAAGAATAAAATCCAAAACAATCAGTGAAACCAAGTCTCTCCTTCTACTCTTTCTTGCACAAGGACCTCAAAACCCTATCAAAGTGCAATGCTGCACTGCAGCAATTGTTTTTTTTTTTTTGGTACATATTTGAAACGACTTCCCTGAAATACTACTGTAGAAAGCTACTTTACCTAAGGGAATAGTCTGATTTAAACAAAACTAAACTTAAATTTGAAACACGGTGTTCCAGAATTTTTTACCAGTACCCACTGAACATAAAATGTGCTCACTTTAGAGGCCTGTAAAAATTCATATGTACAAATGGCCAAATGGCATTTGCTCAAGGTGTAACACCGTAATTTCAGACTTGTTCACTACGCACTTGTGAGACCAGTCCTGTACAGGGTCCTGTGAGATCTGGGAGTGAAAAGGGTTCCATGAAGGACTGGAAACAATCACAGGGGTCTTCTGACTTCCAGTGCTTATCATCTTATTAATTCCCTAGGGGATAACACCTACATCCTTAGAATTTGTCATACCATTCTACAGAGTGGAATACATGCAACTGTGCACACAGATTTATGTTTCCAGGTGCTCTTTTTCAGTACATTATGAGAGATTTCATCTACAGTCTGGTGCAGTGGCTGACTCTATTCAAGAGCAAAAATCATACCTAGACTCCCTGGCATTTTTTATTGCTGCTCTACAAATTTCAGTGTCATCATCAAGTGCATCTCCTCCAGTACTTCTTAGCTGTTCTCAAACTTCTGAAGATTGGTGGAAGCTGACAGCATCATCAGTTTACCTGCATGACACATTGATCATTATGTATAATCCATAAAAGGTTAGCCTGTTTAACCCCTTTTGCAACTGTCATAGGTTATAGTGTAAGATAGGCCCCAAAAAATATTCTTTTACCATTTTCATGAGCTGCTG
>VYXC01003412.1:491580-512316 GCA_013397175.1 Platysteira castanea
CATTCCAAGGGAGGCTGCTGCCCTCCTTAAGCAGACACCTGTCTTTCAAACCAGGACAGCAATACAGCTACACTTCAGGATCAAGATGTGAGTTTCCTCGATGCCACTCAGCCTGCTCCTACCACTGACAGCAGGTTGTTCACCTGAAGTGACCCAGGGCCAGAAGGACAAGTCTGGCTAAAGGCCCTTCCAAATTCACACTACTGCCAGCCAGATGGTGTATTTCTCTGACGCTGTCCAGTGGCGTGCCCTCGGTCAGAGGGGACGCAGTGTCCTTCCTGCAGNGAACAGAACTTTCTGGACCGGGGGGATGCAGCTTGGACTCAGGTACCGCCCAGTGGGATGTGGCTTACACCTCGGTGCAGCCCTCCGGCTCACTGTCCTGGGTGGGGAAATCCACCCACCGGGTGGCGAGGCCTTGATGGGCATTGGATTGCCACAGCCCGGAAGTGGGCTGGGTCACCACAACATTTCTCTATTACTTTTAGAAGCTAATTGAATTCTGAGGAAGAACAACTGAAGTATGGTGCACATCAACTGTACACAATTCTTTCAGGCTTCTGATACCTAATTCCCTAATTCCCTATTGTAACAAAATATACAACAAAATATAACAACAAAATTTCCTGAAGAGTAGAACTGTATGGCTTTTACACCTTCTCAGCTATGACCATGATGCTGATTCAAAGGCAAAATGCAGTTCTGAAACTGCTCCAAACTGCCAGCAGCCTTGTTACTTTAACTGAGAAATTTCTAGTGTTCACTAGATAAATCACAAAATAATTCTCAGCTTCTCCCAGGTTTTTTATTATTATTTCTTCATGTCCAAATTGGCTTTTCTGGCTGCTATATGCAGTCACTACATCATAGAAATTATATGATTGGTGAATATCCAGGAGAGCAAAAATTTTTTACGTAACATTGCATAAGACATATGAAAATAGAAAACAATAGGAGACTCTCAAAATGCCTATAGAAAATTTCAATAGGCAATCCTTCTAAGTAGACCACAATGTTTTATATAAAAATAGTAATGTTATTTTATTGCTGGGATGCACTATGTTATGTGATGTTGCAAGAAAATGATATTTATTCTTTAAAAAATACTAGGGAAGAAAAACCCAAAACAATTCTGAAACAGTGCCTTTGATAAATGGACAGCTGCCTGAAATGTATGAAGTTTCTTGGCTTTAAACATGGAGCAAGGATAATTTCTAATTTAAGACATGAGCAGGATTGAAATTTCAGCTGCATCTCACTGTGGTATGACCTCTCTGTTCCAAAGTGGTTTTGGAATGTCATTTACCTAGTACTAAGAGTTCTCATTTAAACCACTGGTCATCACAGGTGGTCAGGCCATAGAAACAATCTTTCTTAGACACAAGTGAAAAATTTTAATTAGTTGTCATACTTTTCTTCTTGCAATGGGAAACACTAACAATACTAAATCAGTATTTGGCCTGTACCTTCAGGAGACAGACATGTTTTCCGTGAACACCAAATTCTAGCTCCAGTGCTGAGCAAGCTTATTGCTGCACAAGCAGTGTGTACCAAGCTTATTGCTTATTTTCTTATTCCTCTGTGTATCTAAGAGAATCCAAATTTGCATTCTTGTTCCATGAGCTATACCAACTCTAATCAGCTATTTCTAGGGAAGGAAGGTATCTCACACATGTAAGACTAGATTTCATCATATTTCCATGTAAATTTTGTCATTATTTAATAGCTGGGCGATAGACACAAAAAAAGAAAATTTCCTTTTCACTCCAGAGAAAGGTCCTTTCTGCTGTCCTATAAATTTGGGGCAGTTCTAACACAAATTCAGAAGAATGTTTTTCTCAGGACTTCTTAAAAAAAAGGGTTCCAAGGCCAGTTGTCCTCCATCCTTCTGTCCTTGGCCCAGTATTTCCTTTTGTCCTTGGTCTATGCTCACTTTTTGAAGGGAAAATCCTTCTGCATGCAATTGAGACAGTAACTGTGGTGAGGGAATCACTGTAACACTGGTGAATTCAGAGCCTATGTTTTACTGAAGCCATTTTTGAGTCATCTGGGATTTTTTTCTCTTCCCATTTCAGACTCTGAGCCCTTTCTCTCCCATTTTGCCCTTTTATTTGCATGATTTTGTAGTACAAATTTGCCTTGACTGTCATGAATCTCCTTGCAGATCATTTTCTTCATATTCTCCCTGAAATTTCAGTTTCCAAACCAGGTTCAACAGCAATTTCTGTTGCTTCTTCTAAAAGCTTCCTTTTTTTTTTTNCTTTGGGAAACACAATACCACATTCCTTGTGTATGAACAAGACTATCAGGACCAAATAAGTAATTCACAACTGTCTACTGAAATACCACCCATATGCAGGACTTTGTACAGCATGATGTTATGTATGAATCCACTGCTCATCTTAGACAGAGGACTCAGATTTCTATTGCCTATAGATCATTCTCTAACATCTTTCCCTTGATATGCATCTCATAATTTTATTTTTTCCGCATGTTTACTGTGTCAGGGGGCTCAAAAGGATCTTTTGCAACTAGTCTTTCCCTAGTGAACTGAATGCCCTCTATAGCTAAGTCTCATTAGGAGGACAGTTCCAAGTCAGAAGTCGGCTGAAAAGATCAGACAATGAAAAAGCTATGGCAAATGGAAGCCCCAAACACAGTGATATGCAGTCTCTCAAATGAGTTTTTTCATGGTGTACTTAGTGTTTTTACTGGAAGTCTTCCGTTCCTATTCTGACAGTTCTTCTGTAACAGCAGTTATCCCTTCTATTCAAATTGCTACTTACTGTAAAGGAAAAGGATTTCTACGGCAGCTTATAGCCATTACCTTTTCAGTAGACTTGATAGAAATCAATTAATTGCTGTTCTTTGGAACAAATGATTGTTAGTCCACTAGTACGTTGTGTAAATGAAACAGAAGAATGCCTTACAAATTAAATGAAAAAAACTAGCACATGGCAGGGGGGCAGTGGGAGGGAGAGAGTGGGAAAGAGAGATAGATGCATGCAGGTAATGCGTAAGCATCTGTTCATGCTATTTAAATACCACCAAAAAAACTAAAATCAGAAAATTCTCAGTTTCTACTTACATTATCTAATGAGACTTCAATTGGATTAGCATGTCAAATATTGGGTCTTTTAACTTTGAAGAAGCATTGAAAAAAGATTATTTGAAAAAATACCCCAATGAATGGACTAAGGTATGGAATGCAACAATAGGTACAACAGTCCAAGTACTGAGAGATGTCTTGGATCATTTAGGATGAGGTTGAAAAAGCAGTTGTAATGAACATTTCTAAATGCCAGACAGAAAGGATGGAATGGGAGTGAACAGTTTATGGCAGTGAAAGGGTTAAAATCATTATAAAACAGAAGGCATTTGAGGTGAGATTTAAAGAAGAATTTCTGACCTTGGATACCAGTTTGCTAAGGGACTGTTGTGCTGTCTTCTTGGCAGTTGGCACAATAATTTTATTATGATTTTTCCCTACAGAGCTTATTGGAGACATGTAGAGAAAGAGGGTATTAGTACTGCCTTCTATTCATGTTATTTCCAAACTTCTAGGAACATTTTAATTTTTCCTCTAGAAGGCTCTTAGAGGTTATATAATCTGAAGTTAATGCCTTTTCAGGAGAGATTATGTTCCTTGGTTGGAATAAAATGAAAACTTATAAGAAAGGAAGGTGACACATCAGTCTGCCAAGATGGACAGGCTAGCAAGATTCATTACAGAAATCAGATTCAGTTCAAGGATGTAGCAGAAATATAGACTCTGCACTGTTGCTGGTGAAACATGTATGAAGTGAATACAGAAAACCTGTAGTATTGAAGGTACTTGAATTCCCTCAAAATTATTGGTGGCAAAATGTATAGATTGACAAGGTTTAGCTTCCAAGCTATTAAAAAAGCCCTTTAACACGACACTGCATTTTTAATCGATATGATATCTACACAGGGAAATGGAGTGAAAAAGGTGAATGCAATCTGGTTTATACAGTGGGACAGTTGTTTATGTCCTGAGCTCCACAAGAGCAAAAGACACCAACTGGCTTTCGACCTTTCCACAGTGGTGCCACCAGCAGTGCCCTCAGTGATACGGCTAGGACAGCTGGTGCCACAAAATGGCTGTTGTGTTGGGGCTCTTTGTCCTTGAGAGCTGGTGGTAATCATGCTCCATGAACCAGAAGTGCACTTCAAAGTTTTATTACTATAATTTAAAACCTTAAATAATGTAAGGGCTGTCTCAGTTGCATAAGGTCAACTGATATTGATGAGAAAGGAGTAGATGACTGTGATAGAAGTAATCTGAAGAAGATGGGCACAAAGCCTTGTCCATTAATAGCCCATGACTCTGCTGTCCTGCCTGCTTCAATGACTGCACGTGGACAGCAGGGACAGAACTCCCAGCACCCCTCAGTACAACTGAAGGCAAAACTCATTAACAGTGCTGTAACATTTTCTGATCTTCACACAATTAATGATACAGAGGGAAGAGGTGAGTGTCCCTCTGAGCCCAGGTAACTAGTTTACTAATAGGCTATAATGGATCTGATTTTCTTGGGAGTTCTTTTGGCTTAAGAAACAGCAAAGCACATGCAAAGAACATGCAGGTACTTCGGAAGACAGTCCCTGAGTATGTTAAGCTAGGCCAGTAATTTCCCAAGGACTGTGCTGATGATGCACAGGGCCTGTTAAGGATGCCTCAGTAATGAAGCATCTCCCAATAGCTGCCCTTCTTGGTCTTGTAGGAGTGGAAACTGCTGAGGCAGCTGCCATGCCAGGAATAATGATAACAGAGAAAAATGGATCTGGAGCCCTGCATTATAGGAAAAAAACCAGATTTGTCCTCCTGCCATTTCCTTATTTGTTCTCCTTTACAGTACTGTAAATATATGTACATATAATGTGTGTATATATACATATATATATATATATATATATATTAGCAATGTATATATAAAATACCAGTTTATATATAAACTAGCAGGTCTATTCCTGGGCATCAGGACAGTCTAAGTGTGTTCTAACTTACATTACAAATAGAGTGGACAAAATAAATACATAAGTGGTTGTTTAAATCTGAACTGTTCTGATTTTTAAAGATAAACATAAGAAATATGAACAATCTGATTAATACTCCTATTCAGTTTTTTTTCCTCATTTCATTCTAGTTCTTTTGTATCCCATTTTGTATGTTTTGTTTCCATTCTCCAAATTCTTTGGCACTGTGATAAAACAAACTAGCACCTTCCCAGACACAGATCCAACACAGATCCAAGGTGGGAAACTCACACTTTAATTCTGAACAACTGAAAAGGACAAATAACCTAGTCAAAACATCCATTCATTAGTCACAATCTAACGTACTCTTTACTCAGGGAAAACAGCAGACTCTGCAAATGGGAAAAGTCACATGGCCCAGGTAACTCACTGGGATATTTTTCTCTTTCAAGCAGTTGACAGAATAAGCCAGATTTATGGTGGAATCATTACCTCTGTACTATTAGTAGCAAGCGCAAGTAAGAGTGTATATTTGGCACTGGGAAGAATGGACCTGGCATGATGTTTCAGACTGTAGTGGACCAGTAGCCAAAGCAGGCCCTGGACTAAAGCAAGACTTTATTTCTATAGTCATGAAAACTTGATAGTTTTGCCAGACCCACAGCTCAGGAGATGTTGTATTTATAACTCACACACAGCTGCCCTGGGAGAGGTAATTGATACTGTCTTTTTTTTTCCACTGTTCCTGAAGTATGCCGCGTGTACCTGCAAATGCCTCATCAATTGCTTTAAGAAATTTTGGTGTTCCCCACAGCTGAGCCTGCACAAATTCACAATGCAGTAAACTCCCATGCATCTGTTCTAGTTTCTTTGAAGTTGTCTGTGAAGGCTGAAGGTGCAGGTAAGGTCAGAAACATAAGAAAAAGCTTTATTAATATTTTGTTTGGGAGGAAAGATAAGAAATGCGGGAGAGATTATTGCAGAACTTGAAACAGACATTGAATAGCTGATAAAATCATGTCATTAATGTTATGATCTGAAACATGGACCTGCTGTGCTATGTATCACATCTTTTAACATAAAGCTAAAATTTCTGGCATTTATGGGTAACTCTGGAAGCATCATCAAAGAAACGTCATTTATCAGATATGTGATGTGAATTTTTTGACAGAACATATTCTAGCTCAGAAGAAAAGACTTTTCAGAAGAAAGACCTCCACATCAAGATCCATGGCTTATAGTTTGAAAAACAGTGTGGCAGGCAGCATGAAATAACCCCATCTGAGAAAGACCGATTGAAGAGAGATGGGAAGCAGAACAGTGGTATTCTCATAGCATCTGGATGTCTGGGGATGTTGTGGTAAGATCCAGATCTCCTCACATTAGCTACTAACAAGGAACTTAGGTGCAGGAAATAAGGCCAGACACTTTACGTGGACTAGTTATCTTCAGACTGGGCATGTAAGTTTCCTCAGCTTGTATCCAAGTACAAGGGGACAACGGTTCAGGAAACTTGACAGTTGTCTCCAAACTAAGTTCTGCTGTGATCCTGACAGAAAACAGATTTGCAAACATCTACTGCCGTTGCATACTGTGTGAATCTCACTTCATGAAAAAGAAAGCTTAAAGTACTTAAAGCAGGCTAGTCTGCTCAGTATGCACCCTTGATGAAATACACTGCACAACTCCAGAGAATTTTCATTCTCAGAATGAAACGAGAGTTCTGAATTTCCAAGACTTTCAATGATATTTTATGGGTTTTAAGTACTCCCCCAATAATTAGATTTAAGTCTCAAAACTCCTATGAAGCATACAAGAGATTCCTCTCAATTCCTTCTCCCTACAGGGCAACTAAAAATAACATATTTTTTGTATTTTTCTAATATTTCTTCTTTTAGAGCATTACTTCAAAAGAAGTGGATTTGGGGTGTGGAATATTACACTCAGTACAACTGTAGTTCTGATGTCATAGCAATGATCTTGAGTAACACTCTAGGCTTTTGATTTTCATTTTCAGTTTTCCCATGTCACTACAGCAGGAGACAGAAAATACAAATAATTTCTTGACATGAATGATGCATTAGTGTGCTGTTAACTAATTTGAGGGATAGGAATTTCATGGGTAGCCAAAAGAGCTCTATATTTTGAACTGAATTATCAGTGGTGGACTTATGGGTCAGAGTAAATAAGTTTACATCTTATATTACATAATCATTTTAATGGCTATATCCATTGAAATGATTATGAGGAGAACAATTAAAATTTGGCTCTGAGGTGGAGTACTACACAGACTATTCCATACTCAAAGCAAGGTCCTACTAACCAAAATTTCCAATTTTTGCAAAATAAATACATGCTTAGTGCTTATGTCAGTTTTTTTTACTAGGCTACAGTTATGCTTCCAGGCAGGTTAGTGGAAAAATTCCACAAATTGCAACTTGTATACTACATAAGTATGTTAACAATGCTTTTCCTCTCTTACACTCAGAGGAACTGGGTTTGTGAATGAAAACCACATTCTACAAAGCCCTCCATTTAACCAGAGGGAGAATTTTGCCTTTTGAATCTGAAAATAGGCAGACGTAAAAGTGTTCCTGCTCTAATTAGAGCTCCAAGGAGAAGCAAGAAGCATATTCCTGATTTAATTGAGGAAATCAGTGAGAGTTTTTTCACGAAGGTGGAATTTATTCCAACAAGTTAGAACTATTAAGACTTTAAATTTTGCGGAAAATCCTGAGATCTCAAAGAATGATTCCCACTGCCACTCTCTTTGCTGTGGGCTTGATTTACATCATTACGCTGTGGTGGTTTGAACCTGAGTTGATGGACAGTCATTTAGACCAATAACACTTCTTGAAATTTACATATGTAAACCACATGGAGAAGTGGGAACTTCCCTTTTGGTGTTTGAGCCTCCCGCGGACACGGGGGAGGAAAATGGGCCCCGGGCCTCCCCTTCCCGGCCCTGGGGCACGGGTCCCGGGTAGCAGTGGGAGAACCCCCACGGAGCCGCTGGCAGCTAAGGAACAACCATNTCTACATATGCCCAACCAGATTGGAATCTGGCCATGGGACATGCATTTGTGCACAGCTCCCATCTCTAAAGCATAAGCTGATTCTTTTCAGGATGTGACATTACCTTTTAAAACATTCTAATCCTAAAAAAGAAAACTACAGACTGCATTTTCAAAAATGTGTTGGGAACAAATTTTGCATTATAGAATTATAGAATTGTTTGGGTTGGAAGGGACCTTAAAGATCATCTAGTTCCAATCCATCTGCCAAGGGCAAGGACACCTTCCAGTAGACAGGTTGCTCAGACCCCCATCCAGCATGACTCTGGACATTTCTGGGGATGGGGCAAACACATCTTAATGGAATAACATGTTCCAGTGCCTCATAACCCTCTCAGTAAAGAGTATCTTTTCACTATCTAACCTAAATCTACTTTTTTTTAGTTTAAAGCCTTTCTCCCCATCTTAGCACTGGATGCCCATGTAAAAAGACCCCCTCCAGCTCTCTTGTAGGCTGCTTCAGGTGCTGGAAAGCTGGAACAAGGTCTCCCTGTAACCTTCTCTTCTGCAGACTGAACAAGCCTGTGAACTTGCTGAGGGAGCAGTCAGCTCCATCATCGGTCATTGATAAAATGTTAAACACTATTGGCCCCAGTACTGAATCCTGGAGTACATCACTACTGACTTGTCTCCAACCAGATTTGTGCTGGTGATTGCAACCTTCTGGGTCCGCCTATTCAGACAGGTTTCAATTTACCTCTGTGCAATTATCTATCCTGTATTCTATCAGTTGTTCTCTGCAGATGTTATGGGAGATAGTGTTAAAAATCTTACTAAAGTCAAGTTAGACCACATGACCTCTTTGTAATTCTCAATTTTCAGACCAAAAGCAAAATTTACACTTTCAAAAATTACTGTAAAGAAGCAAACAAAGAAGGAGATGAAAAATTTAAGGAAGATCCAGGATGTGTCTTCAGCTATGATTGTAAACAAGACAGCTCACTGTTTGCCTTACTGTTAGTTGCAAAGCCACATATTTCTGCATTTGGCAGTACCTTTTCTAGAATGAGACCTGAAAGTATTTTCCTCCAAAGAAACCTCATCTTTATTGATTAAATGTAGGACGTGCAAGGAAAGCAGCACAATCTACATGCTGGCTGGTTGTCTTTGGTGGGACCAGATGTGTTCTAAGGATGTCCAGTCCTTGGAATATATTTATTATGCAGACCCCTACGGGGCCTGTATCTGATGATCACAGCTGTCAGACCTGTGTATGTGTTCACATGCTCAGTGGCAGACACTTAGGGCCAAAATAAATACAAAGTTATTGCAGTACAAGTAGCAATGACACTTCAGCTGGTCCGAAGTGAATGTCTTTTTAGTTCACAAGTTAAGGGGATGCAATTAACTCACCACGAGAGGAAAACATTGTACTGTTACTGTGCCTTTGCTGCAGGTTAAGTGTGTGCACCAGAGACAATTACAATGGCTCATCTGGTACATAACTGTAATCAGACTGTGGTGCTGAGTCCAAAGGCATCTAGGAAGTTTTGATGCCTTTTGTAAATGTATGCTATGTCAAAATACTAGATTTTGGTTACAGGTGACAGTTTGTGCAAAAATCACCAAGACAAAATTGGAAGGAGTGGCTGATGTATGGTTATATGGTCACTCAGAGGTACCTGGATGGGCTGGAGAATTTGTCTGAGAGAAATCTCATGAAGTTCAACAAGAAGTGCAGAGCTCTACATCTGGGCAGGAATAATGCAAGGCAACAGTACATGCTGAAGGCTGACTGGCTGGAGAACAGCTCTGCAGAGAAGGATCTGAGGGTCCTGGTAGACAACAAGCTGACCCTGAGACAGTACAATCTCATAGCAAAGGCCGGTAGCCTCCTGGGCAGTGCTATGACAAGTTCTGTCAGCATGTGGAGGGAGGTGATCTCTCTAAAAACAGTATCTGTGAGGCCACACCTGGAGTACTGGGTCTAGTTCTAGATTCCCCAGTACAAGAAAGGGATGGACTTACAGGACTGAGTCCAGTGAGGGGCCACAACTATGATGAAGGTATTGGAGCATCTCTCATGTAAGGACAGCTGGGAGAGCAGGGACTGTTCAGTCTGGAGAAGAGAATGCTCAGAGGGATCTTACTCATGTGTATAAATTGCTGATGGGTGGGAATGATTACAGAGCCAGGCTCTTAGCAGTGGTGCCCAGAGACAAGACATGAGACAATAGTCAAAAATTTAAAAATGCATGAAATTTAATCTGAACAGGAAGACACTGGTCTAGCTGACCCTGCATGAGTAGGGCCACTGGACTAGATGGTTTCAAGAGATCTCTTCCAACCTCAGTCATTCTATATGATTGTGTAAAACAAGAAAAATGACCAGTATGCTGCATGATCATTCACAGGTTTATTTATTCATTTCAAATGTGCATTTCTGATGCTTGGAAGGTTAACATACCTATTTTATGTTAAAATTTTTGTATTTAAAAGAGGCAATAGCTCATCAATGTCCTGAAAATGGATGCAAGCGAATAGCGAAAACCATCATGCAGACATTTATGGTTCTTTTGCAAAGCCCTACATACTCTATCAAAGTAGCTTCTATTCTTTATCTATCTTGTTTTCTTTTCCTTGCCTAAAATCCCAATATAGAAGTGTAGGAAAAGTATACCCTTGTTTTCTATGGTAATTGGATATGCCAGGATCAGAATCAGAGCATCCCATTCACATCATGAGACGCTCTGATTCTGACCCTTGGCATATCCAATTAAACAGTCATCTCTGTATATGACTGTAATCTGCAATCTGTAAAATTCAAGCTTGTGTTAGGAGTTACAAATGCTATTTACTCATACTGGAACATTATACATTAAGTAAGCACAATATTTCTTAACAGGATGATTCCTGTTTCCCCTTGCAAGTGCTGGACAGGGATACATTTAATAAATAATTAATTTCATGATTATTCTAATGATCTTATTTATTTCTGAAGACATAGGCCAAACTTCATTCACAAATAAAAGCTTGTTCAAATAAAAGAAATGTCAGTCTTATCTTGTCAGCTTTTCCTGAGTCTCCTGCTACAGACTAAGGTTCTCCTGTCCTTTACACACCAACTGTTTAATCTCCCTTCATTCCTTTGGACCCAACCCGTGACTATCTTGTGTTTTCATTTCTCACTCCACCTTTGGCAGCTTTCCATGCTGGATCTTGCAGCTCTTGACATTCTCCATTTCAATTCTAGCACTGGGTTCCTCTCACCCTACATTACTGATATGCTCAAAAACCCTTGACAGCTTCCCTGAAGAACTTTGTCATAGACTCATTTTGGTGTGTGCTGCTGTGAAATTAGTGATATTTTTGGCTACAAACTTTGGGGAGCTTGACAGTTTGTATTTAATATCCTATTCTTGAAAGCACTTCTTATCATGATCGAAATTCCCCTTTCATTTTCTGATCACAACATGCTCTCCTTTTCTTTAGTCAAATGTCTGATGCATTTTCGCTAACCTCTAGCCAATCAACAAACACCTGGACACACTGTGACAAACACAACATGTTGTCAAAACAGAGGTTTTGTGGAGATGAAAAGAGACAGTATAGTTACCACCGAGTCTTGATTCACTGCAAGAAGCTGAAAGAAAATAGTCACAATCCTTGTCCCGTCAGCAAAGACTTAAAGAATAAAGAGAAGTGTGCTAAAGAAAGGCTATTTGACATTCAGTTCTGTCTCTTTGCTTTGCGCTTCCTCCACCAAATCTTTACGAAGTTTTCCCACTGGATGAGCTGTTAACAAATTCTAGCACGCATGGCAGGGTTCCAGCCAACAGCTTGCTTGCTTTTCTCAGGAGATGGAAGCTTTGATTTTGTTTCCATTACCCCTTCCTGGCCTCACAGTCCCCCTTTGCACTCCCTTGGTTCAAAGGAATTCTCAGTTTTGGGGCAGTACAAGTGAATTTATTTTCCCCTAACTTATTTCTGCCAGGTCAGTGAATTGAATGGACTCATAGAAGGATTCAGTGAATGCTAGAGCTCATGCAAGGTACCTCATGGAAGTTTGTTGAGACCAAGGAAGTGTAGGCCAGGAATGTCCTCTTTTTGTGACAGTAGGCTATGAGATCAGCTCTCCCTTGCCTGTGAAATGGCAACATGAGACTACTTACAACAGTTAACTCTACCTCAGAAGATGCAGCTGCAGCTTTGGGCTTGCAATTTGCAACTGCTTAGCCCCCTCCTGAAAACAGGGAGAGAGATACAAAAATCTATAAATTTGCAAAGTTATTAGCTCACAGCTCTTTATAATGTCATGGATAATAATGCTAATCCTTCCAAACCTATTCTCGTTATATAAAGAAAAATTTAATCTAAAGGTACGAAATCTGTATTTCTCAGTATACAGTTCCATCAAGTTGTTTTTAGGGGTTATTTCCTTTAGAAAGAAAGCAAACCCACAATGATAATCCCATAAGGTAACAGTACATTTCCAGTCATACCTGTGATCATACTTGATATGATTAATGGCAGAATGATGAGTTTGAGCATTCTCATTAGCAGTTCCCCAGGAAAGGAAAAGTAGAACTTATCCAAGTTCGACAGTTTTCCATATTCCCGTACCAGCACGCCAATTCCAATACCTAAAAGGGACATAAAAATGTGACACAAATTAGATGTAATTTATAGTAGAGACATGTGAGACAAGGAGAAAAAATAGCAGAAGAACAAATAGAGCAAGCAATAAACCTATTTTCACAGCTGTGGTAGAACTTGTAAAGCAAACCAGATGAGATATTTCCTTTTCTGATGGTAAGAAAAGTAATAACATATATAATTCTGAAGTTACAGGATGTTTCTAGGTATGTCTTTGGAAAAATCTGATTAGGTGCTCTGATTACCAGTTCAGTCCAGTACTGACTATTTACCTGCCTTCGTTAATTCTAGAAGACCCATGACTGGCATTTAAAAAGTCAGTATACTATATAAGCACCACCAAACACTAAAGAGAGATGGTGACATAAATACTTCAGATGATTTCTATTGGTGAAAATAAGCCTACCCAGCAGCAGCACTTTCAGTAATTGCTGCTCTACATAATTAGAAAAGAGCGTGACTGTAATCACTAAATTAATTTAATAACTTCCAGGAAACTGATCAACAAAAATACACTCTGCATATTTCACATTCATTCCACCACACAACTGACCTACAAATACCAGACTATAAATTCAGTCAGTGATTGAGCCATAGTGCAAGGCACTTTTACATGTCCTCTTACCTTTGGATTACATGAATTATCATACAGTTCTCACTTCTGAGACAAATAATGGCTAAGAATTCTACCAAAAGAAAAAAATCATAGGACAAAAGACAAGATTCTTCAGTTTGACAGACAATACCTTTATTTTCCATTCCAACATGATTTTCAAATTAAAATGACTGTTATAGGAAATGTGTTCATCAGGGTCTAAAAAGCACTAGAACTGTTGTTTCACATAGGAGCTTTTCCTAGGTTACAAGACAGAGCTTTGTAATGCTTCAGTCCTGAATAAACTGAACATCAAGAGATAAAATTTCTAACTGGATCCAATGATAGAACAAGCCAGAACCCTTCATCATCAAAATCAAGCTAAACAAAAATTAAGGCAGATTAAAAATCAAGTCTTTCCTGTTAATAGAGATGGAAAACGAACAAGGTAACCCTCCAAGAAAATGAGCTGCTCTAATCAACTATTACGATTTCTGATCACAGTGTAATATCTGCCAGTGAACACGGACAGTTTCAATTCCTTGGAGCAATCTTGAATCTTAACAGCCTTGAAGATATTTGCAATATTATGCAAATGACCTTGATTAGTGAATGATAAGACACAATGATCTCTATTTCTAATCTAGTGACTGAATTAGATGGGTTGAAAATACTTGGCACTTTTAGATAAGCCCAAGCAAGATAAAATTCCATTTGTAAAATGGTTACATAAATTGAAGTTAGTTGCTAAGACTTTGATCCTGAAAGCACCAGAGTAAATAGCTGAATCTAACCATATGGGTAATCTCCATGCCTTCAGACATTCACACAATTTAGGGCAGACATTTGCTTAAATTGCAGCAAGACTGAACTGCATGTTTTGGCAAGTTGTGTAATGCCACTTCACGTTGAGCAGGTATGACTAGGACATGTTCTAGCCATCTGCCTTTCATTCTACATGGTGACTGTCATATTTGACCACATGGAATTCTGATCATTGTATATTCAGCAGGATAGCTAGCAGGTAGAAAGATTCACCCTTGTTTTCATTCTTGAGGGTTCTGTTTTCCACTTCTTTAGATTTCACTCCAAAAATTTCCTACATGCTCGCAAAATTATAGCAGGGTTTCCTTAAGATTTTCCATCTATGTATTTATACCTGTTTTGTTTGATTTTTTTTTTTGGTGAGTATATTATTTATCTAATGACAATAGCTGAGAATAGAGTTCCTGATCCCAACAATCTCTTGAAATTACATTATTGCTCTCAATTCCTTATTCATGCAATTTCTTTACCAGATAGAGCACTTACATCCATTACACATTAACTTGTGTAGTATGCTGAATTACAGTAAAATGCAGCTACCTTTTAGCTGCAGTTAGCATCTAGCATATGTTGCTTGAATATATCATGGGAATATAAGAAATTTTACTTTGTAACAGTAACAAGAGCAGGTTAGAAATTTAGCAGAATAAACTTGCTTTTGTACTGGAAATGGACATATATAGAACTTTTTGATCCTCATCTCAATAACTAAGTTCAACTTGGAAATTTCTTCTGGGAATTATAACACACAGAAAGAAGTGTAGTCCAGCATAAACATACTTCACTGCTTTTAACATCGCATTGATTATAGCACCCTTAAGCAAGTAGAGAGAAAGCCCTATAAAAATTTCCATTTTTCTAGACGAATGCTACTGATAACTCCATTATATCTGAAATTAAAATGTACAATTACTTTTAATAACCATAAAATACACTGTAGTATGCAAAGCCTCTTCTATATATTAGGATTCCTCCTTTCTTTCTTTTTTTTTTCATTTATGGAATAATTTGCTTCTACTTTTTGAAGAGCAAAACATCACTTTTCATTCTTGCCCTCTTCATCTTTTGTGTTTCAATCACTCCACCTTTCTTCCTGTCCATGATAAATTGGTTTTATTTCTTTTCCATCTCTTCTCCTAGCTTTTACTTCTTGTCTACATGGCTAAGCTGGGTTTTGATTTTTACCAGAAGAGCAATCCTTTACTTACTGCTCAATGACACATACAGCTTAAGCTACAGATTTCTGCAATATTGGGCAGATGTGAAGAATGATGGTGGAATAGACAAAATTAGGGACAATCCCATGTCCTTAATTTTTTAAGGAAAATATATCCTTGTAACTGTGCATAGTACAGCACGTGCTGTATAGCATGGTGTCTACATTTCCTCTCCCAGCAGCCACCAACACAGCAAGTAAAAGATGCAGTCTGGGTCCCTGGGACTGCAATGCACCATGAAGGCACAGACCAATTCTCTTGTCTGAACTCGTATGAAACAACACATGCCCTAACTCCTGATTACAGTTCTCCCAGGTAGTATATAAGGCTTTTTATAAGTTTAGTAACAGACAGAAAATCCTTCAAAGAAAGGGGATAAATACAGATGAAATGAAGTGAGGGGTGAGGATGAGAAGAACAAGAGAAGAAAATCAGAGCAGAAGAAAATCATTGAATATCAGCGCACCAAGTGAAACCCACTGGCACCCATATTTCAGGGAACCCCAGGAATCCCATCTTAAAAAGCTAGAGGGAATACATGTTTTCTCTGTATAGGATGAGCCATTTCTTGTTGTGTTACCCAGAGAAAGGGGAGCAGAAAGTGCTGCAAGGGGTTAGCTAGCACCTGCAACTGGCTCCACTGTATATAGCACTAGATCCATCACATCTGCCAAGCCTGAGGCTTTACAGGACCTAGTGGATGATGGCTGTGTGTAATAAGGTTGCAGAAGCAGTCTGGCCTGTGTATATACGTGCAGTCCACCACAGAAATTAGGTAAAATGTGTCTGGGGAGACGATTACGTTGAGGTTTCTGTCTACCTGCAAAACGACTTCAGTGACATCTAGGTATCTGGTGAACAGTAATTTATTGCAATCTGACCTTCATCTGGAGTGTCTCTTTGCGTATTGCTATTCTTTCTAAAATGCTGCCTGAGGAGAAAGGTGAATTATTTGTATGGGAACAAGTATAGGTCTACTACATTTTTATTCAAGTACCTTGCTGCAGTTCATGACACAAATTTGGAAATGAGTAAAAAACCTCCACACACTCTGTTCAAAAAATTTTCATAATCTCTGGGCTCAGTTATACTAGCATGTGTGGGGTGTGTCACAGATTGTCCTACAGCTATTGTAAACTTGTAAAAATGTGTTGGCCATTCCGCAGCCCTCTAAGCAACATAGAGAGCATTTACAATTTTTCAGAAAGTGATCACTAAACCCTGAAGACCTTTTTATACAATTATGTGAGGTCAACAAAATAGATTTTGAATTTGAAAACTCAGAAGCCCCGAGTATCTGAATCTCTTCAGGACATGCAGTATGACATTACTGTACTTATTTGCTTTACATCATTACCTTGTTGGTTAGTTGCTCTTCAGAGCCTGATTACATCTCTGGTAAGAAGGTGGCATGACAGCATGCCCCTTTACTTCCTATACCTTCTCAAGTAGAGCAACTCACAATTTAGAAGCAGATAACAGAAGTCCACACATAGACATGCCTGCTTCTATTTCTCACTGAAAAAGAATATAAAACAGATAAAATTCTCATCTAACAGGTAGGACTCCATAATGTCATTTGCACTTATGGATGAGAACACTGGTTTGGGATGCACAGTATTAACTGACAGGGAATTCTCTGTAAGTGTGCATGACACTGAAGAAACAGCAAATCACCCTCAACTCCTACTGACTTCATTATGCGAATGATCCTTAGGAATGAACCATAAAGACAATGAGAAAAGGAATCCAGCACATATTTTTGCAGAACTAATAATCTGTTTTGTAAAATGATCTGTTCTGAAGTACCTGTAGCACTCTGAAAAAAAAAAAAAACAAAACCTGTGGTATTTATTTTTCTTGTTTTCTTAAAATTTCATAATATGGAAACTCCTTTTCACTGAAGCAGAGTTAGTGACCCTGGCTGATGCTGATAGACAGTGTGGGAATGATAGGAATTTTGCTTTGACACAGCACTGAAAGCAGAAATAAAAAGTCACATGGTTCAAACCTGGAATTATTTAATTGTACTGTAGCGATATCTATTGTGCTATTAACTAAGTGATTAAGCTCTTCATAATTTCACATAATACGCTGCACACATGTGACAGACAAAAACGCAATTATTTCTGTCATATTGGTGGGTCTTAACTGGATTAACTTCACAGCAGATGATTCATGAAACTGAAAAGGCTAGCAAACAAAGTTCACTGACTTGATTTCAAGCACAATACAAAACATTCAATATAAACATGTCAAACTGCAGCACAGGCAGGCAAGATTTTTGCAGTCTGATACATTCTCAGTCTTTTAGTAATATTTTATAAATCAATTTTGTCTCTGCTCTCTCCATAGAGTTTCTGTTATCCCTGGGTGTCTCTTAGCTGCAAAGAAATACGGTGCCAACTACAGAACACTAGAAGAGAGGGTGTAGAAGAATATAATACTAATGTTTATAAACATATTATTTCAGCTGTCTTTGAATTATTTTTAATACTTTCTAATGTTACACATTTTACTGCTTTACAGTCTACTTGACAATGTACCTTCTAATAAACATACTGATGTTGATGAAAAAAGAAGATTCTTAGAAAACTGCAGGCAACCACTAAGGTCTAGAATCTCAGGGGTATAATTACATGGCAACTGATCTTAACTCTTTGGTCGCTTATGTTAGCCAGACTGCCAGCTTGCTTACAAAGACGTATGAAGAAAAGTTGTCTCAGAAATCTTCGAGAACAAAGTTCCCATATCAGCTCTTGGTTTACTGAAGAATATCTAGCAGCAATTTTTAGGATGTGCTTGTGCTCTGCCATGGTGAGACCCCCCCGATGCTCTCTGATTACCCTGTTGAGGTTGCAGTGGTTGTAAATTCCTCCACACAAGTAACACACTGTTATCTGACTGCAGTGTGAGGAAAGTTCAGGTAGACAGTGACTCCCTGTGATGGACCTTCAGGAATGAAGGCAAGGTGGAGTGCTGGCCAGATGGAGAAAAACCAGCTTCTCCAGTGTGGGCGTACTCCCTTCAGTCACAGTAGGCTTGAAGGCTACTGCAAACAGCAAACCCACATAACTCCTGCTACTTTCTGTGCTGCGGGAGCCTGGAACAGGGCTAATAACATTGGGCAGCCTGTAGCATCACCAGTAATGCAGAGCAGCCTCTCAGCTATGCAGCCCTGCACAAGGCACATCTCACCCTTAGTCAAACCAAGAGCAGTTAGTTCACTCAGCCAGGAAAAGGGAAATACTGGCTATTTTCCTGTGACAATGTGACCACAGTTCTGCTGAATGCTGAGCCAGTGCTCCCTCTGAACATGCAGAGGGCTAACCAGTTTTATTATTTAACAATGTCTCCTAATGGACTCTGGCTGTCCTCTCATTTATCCAAACAGACTGTAGATTAATTTCACCTGTACATATCTTCCAGATATTTCCCATGTGCAGATGCAACTTCTTTCAGAGAAAGCCAAGAAAAAAATATACAGCTGAAGGAAGAAGAAAAACCTTACAATTGTGCTTCATCTAGCTAGAACTCTTGTACAGAATCTACCACTGTAAAAATAAACTAAGTTGTACCAGAGATACAACTTGTTTCTTTCACAGTTTTTCAACAAACTTGTTGAGGTACTATGTTTGTGAAGTACTGTGCTTACAACCTTAAAATAACAAATGTATTTATTTTATAAACAAGATTATGTCATAAATTAAACTGTCTGGGGAAAATGACAATTCTTTCCCAGCAGCTATGCAACCTACATTACTTCATGATTTTGGATATGTCCTGGTGAAAGCACCTGTTCTGTTGGGAAATAGTGTGTGAAACTCATTAAGGTTTCAGCAAAAGCGAATTCAGTGTCAAACACACAAAAAGCAGAACTATACAGTAATTAAAAGAATGAAGAGCCTACTTTTTGAAAGGAGACGAAAGAGCTTGGTTTGTCCAGCAGGGATCAGTGAGGTAAAAATACAGAAAACAATTGAATACTAGTAATGGAGCTGTATTTTAATTATTGGATGCAGAGAGAAACTGAATACATTTATAGTGGAAATTGTAAGGCTTTCAACCATCAAATTGAAGAATATAGCTTCCTAGGAGGATATCCAGCACCAAATAGCCTACCCAGCTTTAAGATGGAGCATGATATGTAATAGAATTTTATCTACAGTGGTGTAACCTGAAGCAGCAGCGGCCAGATATGATAACCCAGGGGGTATCCTTCTATCTCATATTCCTTGTTTTACAGTAAAATTGAAAGGTAACCTGACAATACTAACATGTCTTTCTTCTTTTGCAGACCTTCCTTATGACCCCTTTCAGATATCACTTCTGAAACCATTACCCTTCTCCTTCATCTCATCCATCTATGACGTGTGAGCTTGCTTTAATTATGCAGTCATCCAGACATGTATAGGTGTTACTGCTTCCTTCATATCTCCACATTCACTATATTTTATAAAGCAGTGCTTTTGTTTGGACCCTGTTTCTCAGTCATTTCAGAAATTCATGTCCCCCAGCTGTAGCATCTAATGTTTTGCTTATATGGCCTAACACACTACAGCACCACTGGCATCATTACAATGCCACACACTTAAATTTAATAATTTCTCACTCTTCTTGTAAAAGCCCACTGATCTTCTGTTCATTTTCCACAATGTTTGCCTGCTATCCCAAAGCTTTGTTAAGAACCTTTGTACATGGATAGCCCAAGAGATACTAGCTCAGTAGACCACATCAGGAAAAATGCATCTTCATTTAAGACACCTAAAACACACACGAAACTAAATGGTTGGCAATGGTATAAGAAAGGTGAAAGGCTAGTAACTGGAAATATCTACCAGATTTTGACCCTTGTTACTGCTACTTTGATGAGAGAAAAAGACAGTAAACAGAACATTCTGTTCTAGCTCCCCCCTTGCTGGAAGAGCAATGGAATGATTGTGACTGAGATAAGCAGCTGGAAAGGCAATTTAGTGGACACTAAAGATAGACAGATAGTAACATGCCAAAACATTGTTATTCTGAAACTAATGAAGACATCAAAGCATTGAGAAATCAGATACATGACCTAAAAAATTAGCTCAAATTAAGCAAGACCAGGTTGTTTGCCATTTCAAAAGCATGAAAGGACCACGATATTTGGAAAACTAACTCCAGTACAGGCCTGATCTTCAGATGTGATACAGCTGTGATACAGATGTGATCTCACAGCACAAGATAATGTTGTGGGACTATAAGTACAAATGCCTTGCACAAATCCTATGAGGCTTTTCTGGGGAANTATCTATAAATAAAAATATAGAAAGTTTCTAAAACATCAATATAAAAGAAAAAAAATTGTAATTACACTGTTTAATTTTCCCTTAAATAATACTGGGGAATTTGACACAGTAAATATTTTACTGATATTAGTACTGGTGTTCTTGCT
>VYXC01003412.1:518387-530081 GCA_013397175.1 Platysteira castanea
TGCGTGCGCTCCGCGGGGCTGCGCGCTTACCGCGGGGAGGCGGAGACGTTGCGCTTCACCTGGCAACCGGAGAGCCCGGCCCCCCGCCCGCCCCTCGCTCGGCCGGCCCACCTGCCGGCCAGCACTCCCCAGGTCCTGCTGAGAATATCAGGGGCAGCAGGTACACAAATGTCTTGTAAGACTTCCCCCCGGGTTTTGATCCTGGTAGGCTTAGATACCAAAACAGCGAAGAAGCGGTTATTTCTCTGTGCAAGTCCCTGGAAATGGTCGCCTTCTCCCTTCCCACCATAAGCTTGATCAAGCTTATATGATTTGTAAATTATATATAGCACTTGGACCCAATTCCCTGTGGGGCTATGGTTTTTAATATGTCCATAAAAGTGTTGATTTTGATTTTGAAACCCGTAGCTCAATGGTACATGCAAAAAACAACCAACCAAGCCCAACCGAAATCTGCCATTGTCTTGCTGAATGACGTGAAAGAGAGAGCAGAATGAAAATTTAATTTATCTTATTTAATTGTACTTGATATCATCCATTTCAAAATGTACACTAGTGAGGTTTGCCTGATTTCTGTCTATAACAACTGGGTAACTAAGGCCTGGAGGAGATCAGCAAAAAACTGCAATTGAAACCTGTCACTTTTGCTCTTTGCATGAATCTTGCTGTTCTGTGTGACAGCTTGGAGAAAGAGACAAGTATTTACCTTGCTGAGGCAGGGACTAGCTCTGAAATCCACCTGGATGAGAAGCAAGAGCTGTCATCAATATCAAGTGTTAAAACCTGGACCTAGCTGCATAAATTCATATAGAGACACCTGAAAAGTGTCCATATATTTCAGATGTGTAGAGCAACTGCAGTAATTTGTCTGCATCTGTCAGCATTAGGAGAATTTAATTTAAAATATAAGAGGAAGCCTAGTGGTAGAAAGGAAGCAGATGAGTAAGTATCATATTAATTTAATTAAGTCATAAAAGGTTTCAGACCACTTAAAAGGAAGGCTGGCATACTACCACATTACAAGCCACAGCAAAGCAAAATAAAAATGATTAATGCAAAGAAATGGTAAGAAACACCATGACTATGCCCAGACTTTGGTATGGAAATGTCACGAAGTGTGACTGGCACTAAAGAGATACATGAAGAAAAAGGCACACCGGGTTTCAGAGTGGGCAAGGTCAGGCATACCTTGTGCAGAAGAGCTCTGACTTTGGATCCCATTGCCACAGAATGTTTGGGGTTTTTTAAAAATTTCCTCTCACACATACTTGGAGAGTCAGATGTTGTTTTCAGTAAGTCAAATGTCTGATCTGCCCTAGGAGGTGGTGAAGTGGTGCCTCTCTAGACAGTAGGAACAAAATGATTTGCAAGACATCTTCAGAATTTAGGCCTTCCTTTAATTATCTCTCCATTCACCTTCTTGTGTACTCCTTCTAACAACTTACTGTGCTTCTTTTTTGAGCTGTTTTGGTGAACTAGGGGAAATAATTCCAATTCAGTGGCTCCTGAAGACTAGTTAAATTAGGTTAGAGTTTACTTCTTTCTCTACGAAGTATTTCTTTTAATACTAAAGTATTAAGTATCCTTTTTTTTTCACTTTAAAGTTTCACAGTTCCTTGGTAGATCTAGAATTACCTGCAGCACTCTTAGGACAGAAAAATGCCCTTCTGCGGGTATAAAACAATGAGATTGTAGCTGATGTATTTCCTCCTGGAGCTTGCAGCACCTTAAAGGAGTTGAACAACTTTAGAAAAAGCATAATACAATTATGCTTTACAACTTGTGAAGGCTAGATACAGATCTTATTTTTGTGTTCTTCAACAGCAAGACAATATATAATAATATTGAAGGTCTCTGTATACCTTTTGTTTCCTGTTACATTAAAACGTTACTGTTCTTGTCTGCTAGTGTTATGTCCCTAAAAATATTTAAGAAAAAAAGCATGCCAAAGTTCTAGGCTTTTTTCCTTAATAATTTGTCTTTATCTTTTTAACTTCATCAAAGGTAATTCCAGGGCCATGACCTCAAAAAACCAAAACAACAACAACAACAACAACAACAACAAAAACCACAAACAAACAAAAAAACAAACCAAAAAACCCCCCAAACAAAACAAAAACCAAAACCCCAAAAACCAAAAACCAAACAAATAAACAAGAAGTTGATAACACAACACCCATAGAAAATTAAAGAAGTGTTTTTTAAAAAAAATCAGGCAGGTGAAATAGGGATATTTAAAACATTCTGATAAGCAAGCTGTTTTTAATTTCATTTTCCTATTATACAATGATGGGCACTGGCTTTGATCCTGGATGTAGAGTCAAGCTGGCAGTTTCTGTACAGGGAGATATACATAAAAAACCCCAACATCATAAAAAGAGTATCCTAATAAAATGGAAAAGAAATGTAGCCCAAGCCCATGGATAACTCCTGAAATGTTGAAATTATTCTAAAAATTAATTCAGCTATAGAAAAGAACTAAAAGACATAATACTTTGCGAGACTACCTACTTGTACACCTACTAAGCACAGCTACTGAGCAAACATAAATCTAAATTCTATTTAAAACATTTTTATCTTTGTCTGATTTTGAGACATCCTGGAATCATTATCAAATAAATGAATAGAATGCATTTGGGAAAAAAAGTCAATACACTTTATCTGTAAAGATGATGTGAATACATTCTTTAGCTATATTGATCACTGTTACAGTGATCTACTTCTCACAGTAGATCATGGTTAGGATTGTGTACATGAAAAACACTTTGATTTTTGGTGTTTAGTTCATGAAACATAGAGAGGAATCAGTCTTGAAAATGTGAACACTCTCCTGGGAAACAATGATATGCATTGACCGTGTTTGGGTTTTTTCCCCCTGAAGGCTTAAATAATTCAGATTACTTTGCTGTAGAATTAAGATCCTACGTAAATACATAAGTAACTATTCTATTGACAAATTTTTACCACATGGTGACCTGATACTTACATAGCGATGTCTCAACAATAATTTCTAATCTGTAGAACTGTCTTAACATTTTAAGAGAATTGCTTAAGACCAGGCTAGAAATATTTTCACCATTTTGAAGCATTTGAGTGTTGCAGTGCTGGGATAAGCAGAGGAGTCCTACTAGAACATATATACAGTACAGTGCAGTACACTGTGTAGCAAGTGGAAGCTTGCCCTTTCCTACTTCTTAAAAAGATCTTCAATGATTCTAGTTAAGAGAGGAAAAAACCACTTCAGTTTTACTTATTTAGACCTTCAACTTTTTCTGCCTATCTCAGCTTATTAATATAATTTGTAGAAGCTTTGGTGACAGTTGATTTGACCCATAGAAAACTAATGAAGTGTTTTTTTCTCTTGGTTTATAGTGAGCATAGAGAAGAAACTGCATCACAGGGAATTAATGAAATTTTGAGTATTGTAACTTTAAATGTTTTGATAAAACAACAGTATTTTTAAAAGATTTCAAAAAATGTGTGCTAATAATCTACATAAAATACAGGTAGAATAATTGAGGTTTTAAATTTTTTTTTAATTTGAGGCCAGTCCACCAGATAGAAACTTTGCAATAATTTTATAATTACATAAAGCCATGAGTACATACAAAATCTGAAAACACAAACCAATCAGTTCCAGTCCAGTATCTCTTGTCTTAATGAGAAAATAATCTAATACAAATTGTAGCATTTCCAAGTTCAGTGAAGTGACAAAGCATGTGGAAGAAAATGCACAAAGCTGTGTCTTATGTTTGTAAATACTTTACTGCTACCAAGCATCCAAAATTGCAGAATTTATCCCTAAAGCCTGCAGCATGTGCCTCCTGACATCTGACCCCAAAGTTTAACTTCCATATATGCTATATAATATAGCATATATGATAAGAAAAAATATATGATAAAAAAATTCTTCCACTGAGCCTGACTTGACAGAAGCACTGATTGTCCTCAAGGGCAGAGCTGATGTGTGCTTTTATATCTGGGGCCATGATACTTGTTTAATAGCAGTTATAGCATCTCTTTTCTTCCAGAGATGCTGTTAATCCAGTGTAGATTTAAACTACCAGAATCCTTATCAATATATTTACTAAATCAAACCCACTCCTGTAACCTTAAAGTCACATCTATTTCCGTTCCAGTAGCTGGTTCTGAGTGCATAGAGGGATCCATCTCAACTACTCAGAACTCCCGGAACACTGCCAGTAGATGCTTTATCTTCTGTTTGCACAGGTTGTTCTACAATCTTACCAAAGATAGCCTAAACCTTATCAAATTAGTAATTTCTCGCCATGTTTTCTTCAACTGATCTTTTTTCTAATTGTTGAATTATGGGTTAAAATACATTAATTTTAGATAAAATGGACTGGATTTGGTCTAAAATTAACAAAGAGAGGACATGGAGGGGTATTATTTGTTTGGGTTTTGGGTTTTTGTTTGTTTGTTTTGGGAGGGTGTTGGTGGGTGTTGAGGTTTTCTTTTGGTTTGGTTTTTTTCTTAATTAAATGAAATCCTGTGCCAGATCAATGGGATTTTTATCCTTGTTGGAGTCATTGGGACCACAGCTGTGAGGAAGACAACAGATGCAGATGGGATTTTGTTTGCTAGCTTATAGCCCTCTAATACTGAATATCTTTTTTTCTACCAAAACCCAGTTTTGCTGCTTCTCAACTAAATGTTGTTTTATCAGCCATTTTTCACTGTTGATATCAGAACTCATCTGTGTCAAACTAGCATGAAAGAATAGTGATGAAAACGTATTAGAATTCCTTGATAATGGTTTACCTGTTATGCATTTAAAACCTTGGATGAGGAACCCTATGTTCTAGATCTAGATTCTTTTTTTTTTTTTCCAAATTGTGTTCCTGGCCCCAGTAAAAATACTGTGTAAAATGTCATTTATTTTAATGAAATTTGGAAGATGTTGTGTCCTCTTCTTACTTGGAGGAATTTCTATCAGTGATAAAGTATTTGATTATTTCTTTCTTGGTTTAAGTAGTGTAGATACTTCATACTAGGCTTGTACATTTTTCTGGCTGCAGATATTTTATGTTGTAAGAAGGTAGGCAACCAGAGTGGGAAGGTGGCATAAAATGTGTTTCACAAATTGAGATTTAACTGGTAGTTATGTACTACTCACAGAAGGCTGAAGGAAAGCCTGAAAATCATCACAGGCAGATACATTTTACAAGGTCTATGTGAAAAGGCTGGATCCTCGCTGTACTGGCAATTACGTCTTATCATCTTGAAAAATTAAGAGATAAAACTATGTTAAACAAGTACCATTTTATTAGCCTAATAATGATTTGTTCCCCAAATGAAGATGATGGTATTTGCTTGCCATGTTGGAGTAACATTGTTTAAGCTCCATACTGCACAAAGTGTGTATGTATTAATACAAGGTGGTGGTGAACAAAGCAAAAATTATAGGATAATAGTCTACTGCTGCTCCAGCAACTCTGCAGGATGCCTCATTATGTGATATATCATACAAGTAGCCACACTAATAAGTATGTAATTATAACATTATTGATTCTTGCAGACAGTGGCTCTTTACCACTCTTCACAAATGACATAAATGAAATTGAAGGGCACTGTTCACCCACACTCCATTTGGAGATTTATTTTAATGAAGACATAATGAAGCAGAACGTTTTCTTGATAGAAGATAATGATAGCAAATGACAAAAATTATTTTGGAAATCAAATGTCTTGGTAGCACATTGAAATGGATGAGTGGGTGAATACTAATTTAGATGTTCAGCAAGTTCAAGGAAATATTTTAACTTAGATAGCCAAAGATCTGAAGAGTGAAGCTGAGAAAAGCATTCAGGATTATTGGCTATGCAACTCAAAAATGAGTTACAGGCATATGATCTGACCTTCTGGGCTATTTCAAGAGCTTGAAAGTGCTCAGTCCCCTGGCATCCTTTCTAAGCAGAAGTAAACAATCATTGTATTCCCAATTTGTTCCCAGAAGTTTTATCACAAGATTTGGAGCTTTAGCATGGTCTGTGTCTAAGCCTCAGCTTTTTTAGTTGCCTGCACACATTAGAATAACATCCAATTGTGAACTAGGATTCTACTCAAAAAAATGTGAAGAAAAAGTTGAAAAATACAATGGTAATACATTGTAAATGCTTCCAGGAAAGAGCTCATTTAAAAAAATATTTTAAAATCTCATGATACCTAATATTTAGCCTTCTTTCGAGGACTTCAAGGGAGCCTACAAAAAAGATGGAGACATGTTCTACTAGAGCATGTAGTGACAAGACAAAGGGGAATGGCTTCAAACTTCAAGAGAGTAGGTTTATATTAGACATTAGGGTTCTTTACCATGAGGCTGGGGAGACACTGGCACAGGTTGTCTGGAGAAGCTGTTGATGCCCCATCCCTTGAGGTGTTCAAGGCCAGGCTGGATGGAGATCTGAGCAACCTGGTCCACTGGAAGGTTTCCCTGTCCACGGCAGGGGAGTTAGACGATCTTTAAGCTTCCTGCCAAGCCAAACCATTCCCTGATTCTAAATCTAGTCTCTTCAACCATTCACCCTTGTCCTTTCACCACATGCGCTTGTAAAAAATCCTTCTTTTTTTGCAGATCCCTTTTAGGTGCTGTAAGTCTGCTAGAAGGTCTTCCTTGAGCCTTCTCTTTTCTAGGCTGGACAACTCCAACTGTCTCAGCCTGTCTTCGTAAAAGAGGTGCTACAGCCCTCTGGTCACCTTGTGGCGACTCACTCCAACAGGTCCATGTCCTTTTTATGCTGGGGACCCCAGAGCTGGACCCAGTACTACAGGCTGGGTCTCACAAGAGTGGAATAGAGGGACAGAAATCACCTCCCTCAACCTGCTAGTGATGCAGTTCTTGTGATGCAGCCCAGGACATGGCTGGCCTTCTGGGCTTCAAGCTCACTTTTCTAGGTCGCATCAAGCTTCTTACCAAACAACAGCCCTTGTCCTCAGGGCAGCTCTCCATTCACTCATTACTCAGCACATATTGATGTTTGGGATTGACCCAACACAGACGTGGGCACGTGTATCTGACCTTGTTGAATTTCCAGAGTTTTGCACAGGCCCACCTCTTCAGCCTGTCCAGGTCCCTCTGGATGGCATCCCTGCCCTCCAGTGCACTGGCTGCACACAGACTGGTGTCGTTAGTAAACTTGCTGTAGGTGCTCCCCCTGTACATGTCACTGATGGATATTAAATAGTGCTGGTCCCCTGAGGAACGCCACTCACTACTGGTCTCCACTTGGACATCAAGCTATTCCCACAAGCCTCTGAGGGCTACCATCCAGCCAATTCCTTATCCACATAGTGTTGTTCCACCCACCAAATTTGTGTCTCTCCAGTTTAGAGATAAGGATGTTGTGTGGGACAGTGTCAAATCCTTTGCACAAATTCAGGTAGATGATGTCAGTTGTTCCTCCCTCATCCACCAACGCTATAAGCCAGGCATAGAAGGCCTCCAAATCTATCAGGCAGATTTGTCCTTAGTGAAGCCATGCTGGCTGTCACCAGTCACCTCCCTGTACCTCCATTCCAGGAGGGTTTGCTACATGACCTTGCCAGGCACTGAGGTGAGACTGACTGGCCTGTAGTTTCCTGGGTCTTCCTTACTTCCCTTTTTAGAAATGGAGATTATATTTCTGATTTACCAGTCAGTGGATCACCACAACTTCTCAAATATGATGGGTAGCTTAGCCACTTTTCCCATCAATTCCCTCAGGGTTCGCAGCTGTATCTCATCAGGTTTATTTCAAGATAAACCTGACCCTTAGAGCTTTCATTCTGTGCATTATTTCTCCTTTGAAACTTCTTCTGAGAGAGACAGAATTTCTGCAAGAGTTGGGGAAGGACAGCTGTCAAAAGATATATTAACCCAGGAAGAACAGGGTGAACACCATGAGTTACCATATCTCCACAAATACAGATGAGGGGCTGGCTGACAAATTACAGCTCTTCCTGAACTGCAATGAAATGTATGCTAAAATTTTTAGCTGCAAGAAAAAAGCTGGTGTTTGAAAAATGCCCATGGCAATATTATTTTGAGATTTGAAGTCTGGCCTTTGGGCTTTGGTTCAAGCTGCACTGGAAGTCATAGATCAAATTTTCATGGTTGTAGGAAAGCCTGAGATAGCCAAGCATCTGTCTCAGTGCATTAACTGCAGAAAAAGCCTGCTAGGAACTAGGAGGGGAAATGAAAGCAGTGCAGTGCAGAGGAGCCAGGTGAATGCTCCACCAGTGTGGTAAGTAAATCTTACACACAGCTGTTAGTATACAAGAGACTATATTTTACTGCAAATTATGCAAGCAGTTTGTACAGTTATATGGTCATTGTTTCAGTATATCATGTGAGGGATGTTGCTGATAGGACATGCTGCTTACCATCATTCTTAGTGTGTTCTTTTCTACCTTTTAACTAATTTAATCCTATTTATGCCTTTCAGTGCTTCGGTTTGTGCTGGTTTAAAACCCAGCTGAAAAATTAAACCTGTTGCAGCTGCCTCCCTTTCCCCCTGCCCCTTCTGATAATGGCGGAAACTAGGAGAGATTATAATTTGGAATCACAACTTATTGAAAAAATTGCAATAATCACAACAATATTGATAACAAAGAGTATACAAGAGGGAGAGAGAGGAGGAGAGAGTTTTACCCACAAAAGGGTATTCACCACCGAACATCCCCCTGGGCAGCAATCAGAGCGATCTCTAAATGCAGGCAAAATGGTTACCATCACCATATGGCACCCAGCAAAACAGGCAGAATGCCAGGGTGGTTCCCGTGGCTCAACCTCCTCCTCCCCGGCCCAGAAACAATGGAAAACAGGGACAAAACAAAACCTAGAAAGCCAGTTTTTCCAAATAAGGAGTAGTGGTGCCGACATGCTCACTCTGGTGGTGGTAGCAGTACCGGTGCAGGCTCTCTCTCTTTCTCTCTCTCTGCCGCCACAGTGGTGGCAGCGGTGTGGGTGCAGGGGCTGTCTCCCCACAGCAGCAGAGTGGCAGCCAGCAGCTCCAGGGCTGCGGCTCCGATGGCTACAATAGCTGTGATGACAGCTCTATCCTGGTGCCCAGTGGCAGTGCAGTCCTGACTCCGGTCCGGCACACACCCTTCTGTGTGCCCTGGCTAAAGACGGTGCCACTTCTGCTTCTGCCCATAGTGTTTTTCCTTCCGAGCAGTGACATGGGTGGTATGGAATAGCTGAAAGCTCCATCGCCTTGTCCCTGTACCCACAGCACAGTTCTTAGGCCTTGGGATGATCATGCTTACTTCTCACCAGGGGTGACTCTAACACTGGTAAGGGAACAGTGCTGTCAGGTAAGGGTTACTAGTTTATTAATTACAGTAGCCAAAGGAGAAGACTCGAGGCTTTGCTTTAGGACTTTAGTCTTCCTGGTAACTAGCTTCTTAGAAATCCTTTAGCTAGAGATCAGTAAACTGCATAGTAGGAAATAGAATTAAAAACATAAGAAATTGCCTTATAATTGTTTTTAGGTTTTAAAGTGAGGTTTTTTTAACACAGTGTTGTTGTGGAAATGCTGCTGGGCTTGGAGCATCTGACTTTTCCAGCCTCACAGAAACTTGCAGTCACCAGCAGCAAGCAGGATTTCAACCTGTGCTTTTAGCAAGTTTTACAATTAAATTTCTGCAGGGCAGTTTAAGCATAATTTCACAGTTCTGGGAGAAATGTCCTGTTAGAACAAACAAATAAATCCTTCTGAAAATAACCCTTGGAGAGGCAAAATCTTCTGAGAAACAGCAGTGGAAACTCTTTGTCCTCCAAAAGGACATAAAGTTCCTCCATGCATCAGGACTTAACCCCAGTACAGCAAATTTGCATAGTGAGGTTTTTGACTCATGAAGTATAAAAGTATTTTAAAAAGTGAGCAGTTGATTTTTGTCCCGTGCTAGCAAAAGGACTATGTGAAAATGACCCCGCACCAGTATCAGACACCTGCAGAAGGTAGCTCTTTCCCATGGCAGCAGCAGAAAGTATTTAAGAAGCAATCTGTACATAAATTCAGATGGATCAGTGCATGCATACATCCCCTTACTTGTGTCCTCTTTTCACCTCCTAAAGAACAGAGAGGACCTGGGGCCAAATGGGTAGCAGAATACTGTATTTCAAGCTAATAGATTCAGTTGTAGGTTCACTTTAGAATTTTCAGACATGTCTCCAGCTCTCTCTATCTGGCAACCATATAAATGTATAAATATGGTGGTTCTCATGCGATCAACCAGCAGGAAGGAGTCAAACATTCTTTGGCAAAGCAGGAGTCACATCACAAAAGTCATGTTGTATAATCTTCACAGTGTCACCTGATATTGGGGTACTTCTTTTCATCTAATGTTACTGTGGGGTATTCCATTTGTGTCACCTGTAGTCTAGAGAAATCTTGATTACATTTAAATGCTGTTACTTTCAGATTGCAACCACATGTTTTCTTGAAAATAAAAGTACATTCTATATGAAAAGCAAAATTTAATGTCAGAGATAGTCTGTTGTAGCACTGATTTTCCTAGTCTCAAATTTTGTGAATGTAAAAGTCAACAGTAGTTAACGTTACTGACACCATCCCAAGCCAGCGAATAGTGTAAGATTTTTTTTTTTTTGCAGAGTCTGTATGTTGAAAATAACCATCTAAAAATTTCTTCCTTTGAAGTGAAAGAGTATTTGGATACTTCGGGGCTGATAATCCTTTCTACTGGCTTGTTATATTGCTGTTCTGGGTTACAGTGTATTTTATTACCATCTTCATGAGCTGTTGAAACCAGGTGTAGCAATGCTCCCAGTCTCCTCCCTCCGACCTATCTCCTGCTAATGGGCCCATCAAGGCTCATGACTCACCATCCCATTGTGAGATGCTCCACGCAGGGGGAAGGAGCCAAGCATTCCCACCTGGATATAGCCTGGGGTTTGGAACAGCACAGGCAGCCTTGTCCACTGGGTTTCTAGAGGAAGACCAGACCCTTCTACACCACCACTGGACCTTCAGAGGAAGACCAGACCCTTCTACAGAATCACTGCTTCAACAGAACCATTACTCCAGGAGAACTGCAGCTGCTATTTAATCGGACTGCTGCCAACCCTCTGGCCGTCAGGGGGTCAGGTTGTACTCTGACTCTGTCAGTGGGTTGGTTTTTTTGTACTATTGCATTTATTTTATTTTTCCTATTAAATTGTGTTTCTGACTTGGAGTCTCTCACTAATTTGCTTTCAAACTAGTACAATTGCCCTTATAGGAAGCTAAAGAGATACATACAGGGAGATTTTTGCCTGATAAAACTATTTTCAGTGGTGGGTTGGTCACTTAGTTTTCAGATCTAACGGCATTACATGTCTTCATGAGTTGCAGAAAACAGCAAAGAATTCAACCTGGACAGATCAAGACACAAAATCTCAGAACACGGGATTTCTGAGTGTGTGTGCTGAGAAACAGAGAGTCACAGAATCAACTAGGTTGGAAAAGACCTTTGAGATCATTGAGTCCAGCCTATGACTGAACACCACCTTGTCAACCGGACCATGGCACTGAGTGCCACATCCAGTCTTTCCTTCAACATCTCCAGGGACAGTGACTCCACCACATCCCCAGGCAGCCCATTCCAGTGCTCAATCACCCTTTCTGTGAAGAAAGGCCTCCTAACGTCCAACCTGAACCTCGCCTGGTGCAGCTTGAGGCTGTGTCCTCTTGT
>VYXC01003412.1:538193-549997 GCA_013397175.1 Platysteira castanea
CTCCTGCCTGTTGCTGGGTCAGATGTTCCGAGAAGAAATTGAATGCATAGACTGAGACACAGTATTTTCAGTATGGAAACCACAAGTCTTGGGAAGGGAGTTTTCCACCAACGGCTCCTCTTTTCCACAGATATAATTATCTTCATCTTTACTGCTTCTCTAATGTGTCATGTATCAAGTATTTTCAGCTGACTTTCCAGGAAAACCAGTTCAGAAATCCTATGCAGATTATTTTGATATTTCCACTAAATAAAATTCCATCATGGTGAATACAAGACCAGCAAGAACTCTTTAATTTCTAATTCATTATATAGAGTTGGTTACCTATATGCCCCATGTCCTGGGGGGGCATCAGGCAGAGCATCACCAGCCAGGCAAAGGAGGGGATTGTCCTGCTCTGCTCTGAGCTGGGGCGGCCTCACCTCCAGTGCTGCGGGCAGTTCTGGGTGCCACAATGTACTACAGAATCACAGAATGGGTCAGGTTGGAAGGCACCACAGTAGGTCACCTTGTCCAATATCCCCGTTCAAGCTCTTCTGAGAGCCCCACCTGTAGTACTGTATCCAGCTCTGGGGCCCCAACATAAGAAGACATCAACCTGTTGGAGCAGGTCCAGGGGAAGGCCACAAAGATGATGAGAGCACCTCTCCTCCTGTGAAGGCAAGATTAAAATGTTGTGACTGTTCAGGCTGGAGAAGAGAAGTCTCCAGGGAGCCTTCCATGGAGGAAGAGGACATAAAGAAGGTCTACATAAATCTGAAAAGAGACTTTTTACAAGGGCATGTGATAATAGGACAAGGGCTGATGGTGTTAAAATGACAGAGAGAAGGTTTAGATTAGATATTAGGAAGAAATTCTTAACTGTGAGTGTGGTGAGGTTGCCCAGAGAAGCTGTGAATGCCCAGTCCCTGAAAGTGTTGAAGGCCAGCTTGGATGGATCTCTGAACAGCCTGGTCTAGTGAATGATGCCTCTAGCCATGGCAGGGATGGAGCTAGATGATCTTTAATGCCGCTTACAACCCAAATCACTCTATGATTCTGTGATTCTGTGTGACAGATTTTTCTTAATAGGAACATGTTGCTCATTCTTAAGAAAAATAGACGTATCCCAGCTTCTTTGTCTGCTTTTCAGACCAGTATCAGACAACTTAGAACCATTTAGTTGCAGCACGTTCAGATAGTTCCATTCCTTGAAAGTGTGTTGGTTTGTTTGCCTTTTTCTTCTAGTTTTCTGCTTTTAAAGCCACAGAACAGCTTACAACAATACAGTAGTTTTCAAGTCTTTTGTTTGTTTGTTTTTTAAAGATTCTGTTCTGTTGATTTTGTCCAAAGTCAATGTTTAATAGGCCTCTGTAAGTGAAAACACACTTGAATCTGGAAATAGAGCTCTCTGTGTGTTTTCCTTTAGAATGCTTTAATTATCGTTACATTTTCTACAGAGTGAGAAAAAGTGTCTGCAAGTGTTAATTTTGTGCCCAAAACTATTGATCGAGATACTGTAAATTTAAAAAGTAAGAAATTATCTTATTTCAAGTCAATATGACATTAGCCCGAATGTCACTACTTTGATGTATTGTCTGGAGGGAATTGGAGTGCAGAGTCCTGACACCTCTCATCACTTTTATGTGATGGGCCACCTCCAGGTGACCTGTGTCTCCTGCAGTGCAGCTTGGTCTGCTGCTTGTTCACAGGCTGAAGCAGTGCCTCCCTGGCCCAGTGGCAGCTGCACTCTGCAGGACGGAACCGGGAGTCGAAGCAGACGAGGCTGTCTGTGGAGACAGCGTTAGGAACCACAAGTGGCTGGGATGCAGGGCTGATCGCACATACATGTCTACAGATCTACTGAAGAACATAAGTTACCTGTATGTTTTGAATCACACTTTCAGCATTTCACTATGCAAAGAACTAGCTACTTCAGATTTTCATTTCAATTTTTGACAGAACCTATTTTTGATATTTTTAAAGAAGCAGAAATTCAGTTCATAATGTTCAGAACAAATGTTTGTTTTACAGCATCATCCCTTTTACTGCATACACAAACACAGTAAAGGTTCAAAAGCATACTTCCCTGCAGTCAAATTCTTATCTTCACTATAATTCTATTGTCCTGAGGATTGTGAGCATGCATCTGAAACGAGAAACTCTGGCTCATGCTCACTGTATAATAGCAAATACTGGTGTAGCAAGCTGTGTTGGTCAAGTAGTTTATGTGGCACATTCCAATCTCCCTGCACTCTCAAAGCCTAGAAAGGTTTTAATTTACACCAATCTGGTGAAAACAGAATGTAACGTGGAACAAATTGGTCTAATCAAGTTAATACTAGAATGTATTTATTATTGTCAGAGCAGTAGGGCATGAAAACTACAACTACAACTACAGTGTAACAACCACAGAGTTAAATGGTTTCAAGAAGTCCAAAGAACAAGATAAAATAGGGAGAGAAGAGACTTTGAGAAATTTAATCCATTTCCCTTTTCTAGTTACAGTTGTCATTGCTATTGGCATGTCTGTCTAATCTGTTGGTAGAAAGTCTCCTGTAATGCCAAGCACACTGTTACATGCAAATACCATAGCTATCCATTTATTTATTGAAAGTTATAACAGCATCAAAAGAGAAATCTGTTGTGGCCAATTATTCTGCCTTCAATGCACATTCTGATCTTGAAGTCAACCAAGGGAGATCCTTCTAATGTACACAGATCATCTGTCATGAGAGAGATTTAGCAGATCGCATGCCATTCTCCATGTTCTGTTTTGGAGGGCATGGGAGGGCTAGTTACTGCTTTCTGCTGAAACTTTGTGCCTGATGTCTCTGTCCAAATTTATATACACCTCTGGCTTGGTTCAGAGTGGTCTACTATTAGTTGAACATAGAAATTACTTCTGCTTTTAGGACCTGTACTGCTGCTTTTCATATGGAGAATGAGTAAATTAAATACACATTTTTCCTTCAGCCTTCAAATGCAAGAACATTTAAAATTTGCATCATGTAGCAAAATTCCTTTTGACCTTCCTGAAGCAAGAACACCCATCTAATACGTATGATTAATGATTCTATGGTTAGGATTTCCCTGATGAACTTTCAAGGTACTGGTTAGCTATGGCTCTTGTGTCTCAAAAGGTACAAATAATTTTTATCTCTTACCCTGCATAAAAACTTGATGCTTGCACACATCGGTTTCTTCCCTACTCAGCAGCTGTCATCTCATCAAGATTTTGTAAGGGATCCTGTAATGTGTGAAAATAAATTCTCTGTTCCCAAGTGGTGTGGTCACCCACCCATATTCAATACGGCTGATGTTTTTCTTCTTGTTCTAAATTCATCATTATAGTGATCACCTCCCTGGTCATGGTTTAGTGATTAGTCTTGCTGTGTGTTGCTTCATTCCTTAGCTAGAAATAAATCCTTGCCTGTATCCATCTATCAGTGGTTGTGTTAAAATACAGGTATTACCATTCTGGGTCAGAGCTGAGGTCCATTTAGGCTCATATCCTGTCTCTAGTACTGGTCAGTACCAGAAGCCCCATGGAAATGAATGTGTCTCCCACTCCTGTGAAGTCCCTCCTGCCCTTAAGCATGCAGTTACTTTACCTTCTAGTCTCTTGTTTCTATTGTATTGTTTTTAACTTGTCATCTTTTTTGGTTTTGGTATTGGTCTTGGTTGACTGCTTAGTTGATTGCTTGGTTTGGTTTTTGTTTGTGTTTTTTTAAAATCCTAGTTCAGTCTCATCCATAACAATGCATGTTGATAATGACCTGTCTTGTCAGCAGAAAAATGTGAAACCAGGGGAGTTTTGCTATGGTATATGTTGGTCTTTGAAAATAAATAAGGTAATCGCACTTGTGCCAGCAATGACCTGCTGGTGTTGACGATAACAATATGAGAAGACAGATGGAAGGAGAGATGTTGAGGCAGTTTAAATAAGAATGTAATGTTTTGTCTAGCAGAACTCATTTTTTAAAGCGCAACTTTAAAAGCATAGATATGCAATGTCTGTGGTCAGGGGGATTTTCTCTGGGTACCAGAGCAGTGAAAGGACAAAGTTTTATTCTGACATACTAGGCAGTACTAATGCAAAGGATGGAAGAGAGGAAATCATGGCGGTAGGAACATCTTTTCTCCCTTTGCTGCTCATATGTTGCTGTTCATTCTTTCTATCTGCTTCTGATCAGATACCATTTAGATGGTGAGCAGTTCACTTTGCTCAACAATGAATGCAAGCGTTTCCTTTATTCTGCATCAGTTCTCATGACAGATACCAGGCAGATGGATGTGGAAACTGAAGCCTCCACCTACAACAAGAAAGCATACATTAACCAATGTAAGCAATCCTGTGCTGCCTGATGTGTTGGGGCAAAGGGGAACTGAGTTTCCACTGCATTAATTTTCTGTTTTCTGTGCCATCGTTTTTTACAGGATACAATTATAGGTCACCATTCATTAGGAATGGGCTGGAGGCTACTAAACAGTTCTCAGATGACAAGTGGACTAGTTTTTTATCAAATCAGGTTAGAAAAGTTCATGTGTTTAATTTATTTAAAAGAGCTTCTGTGGAGCTTATCATCAGAACATTTTTGGTTACTCTGTTTCCTAGAGGATGAGGCTTATCTGATCCTGCATACTTTCCTGTGAATGTGTTTGTGTGTGTCTGTGGGTTTGTTTGTTTCCCTCTCTTCTTAGAATGACTTTTGCACCTTGAGAATCCTTAGTTACAAGAAAAGACAGTCTCAAGATACAAAATTTCTGCAAGTCACATGAAACAGAAAACATAAAAACCCTGCTGAGGAAATTATGTACGACACACATCCATAAGAAAGAGACTTCATTAGTTATTCAAATAATTGAATTTTTTGGTTTTGAATGTGTTCATTGCATCCTCTTCTTTTCTTTGGTTTATGCTATTAACGGCAGACTCCTTGGTATTGTGGCATCACCTTTGTGGTTTACCTTTAGAGAGAATAATTAATATGATCCTAGAACTGGGCTCATTTTTTTCTCCAAGCACCTTAAGCATTTTCCTTGACTTTGGGATGATTTTTTTCCCCCACAGAATCATAGAATGTCCTGAGCTGAAAGATATCCACAACGATCATCAAGTCCAATTCTGGGCCTTGCACAGGACACCCCAAGAGTCACATCATGTGCCCAAGAGCATTGTCCAAACTTCTTGAACTCTGTCAGGCTGATGCTGTGACCACTTCCCTGAGGAGCCTGCTCCAGTGCCCAGCCACCCTCTGGGTGAAGAACCTTTTCCTGATACCCTAAACCTAAACCTCCCCTGACACAGCTTCAGGTCATTCCCTTGGGTCCTGTAACTGGTCCTGTCACAGTAAAGAGATCAGTGCCTGCCCTTCCTCTTCCCCTCATGAGGAAGTTGTAGCTGCAGTGAGGTCTCCCTTCAGTCTCCTCTTCTCCATACTGAACAGACCAAGTGACTTCAGCCACTCCTTGTGGCTTCCCCTCTTTTTTGTTAAGTGAAAATTATTTTGGCTGAAGTTATCTACTCAAACCACTTAGACATTCAAAAACCCTTTTTCAGTATAGACATACAGAACCCTAATTTATAGGAACTTACATATTTTAAGTTTTTTCAGTGAAGTAAATAGAGTTCTTTGGGTAGTTTGCAAAAGTAATGGTCAGCAGTTTTGCTTCATCACATGTTGCCTCTGTCCTGCTTTGCAATACAATTTTGTCTCATAAATTTTTCTTTCATGTAGGGAGTGTTCATGATAATCCATGTTATTATAATTTAAATAAGATTAAATCATCAACATCTCTAAATCATATTGCAGACATGGAAAGAAATACACCTGTAGGTAAGGTCACTTAGAAATATTTTTTTCTAATTAGTTCATGGATAGGGTTTTTTCTGTTGTGTGTATATGAGGGGGAATGTCACTGCGTTTTTTTTAATGCCCTCATCTATATTTTTTTTTCCTAGAAGTTGAGTTTAGTCTCTGTGATTGGAAGGATTTTCTGCTGCTCAGAGGGGATGCTACCATCCATCACTGGCTCATACAGCTTCCACTGCTATAAAAGACAGATAACAATCACTTCTATTAATGATATAGAGTAGTACAACAAAACTGGTGACTTCTTTTGTGCCGTGAAACTAACCTACACCCTGAGAGTGAGTCTTCTGGTGGGATTTCTCTGAGTGTAGATATATATCATGCTCTCACTCATGGCCCCAAACCACAACCAACCTTTTTGTGTTTTGCCCTGGCAGAGTTGGCAAACCAGTCTGGTCCATGATATTGACCTTCAAAGCCCCATTTCAGGAAGATAGCTACACCACACCCTTCTGCAAAGGGGTGAAATGCAGGGCAGAGAAGCAGAAAACAATACTGCTAGTTTCGTGCAAAGCTGTTTAGGTGGGGATTTTCTTAAGTACAGACTGAACAACTGGGTGTGATGCACAGAGTGTAACATGTGATGCAACATCAGAAGAATTGTGAAGAGAAGGATGGAAAACCTGTTTTTTTCTGAACTGGAAAGAGTAAAACCACATAACAGTGCAATGCAATGACAGCAGAGGAATGGTTTGCTGTTAAGTGAGAGTTTGCACTGAGTATGTGCTGGGCTGCAGGGTGGTGGGTGATGAAGTAATCATGAAAGGTAGTAAGATTCTATAAGAGAATAAAACAAATGAAGTGAAACGAATACTGTAAGTAAGATTACATAAGGAGAGAAAGTAATACCAGATAATGAAAATCAAGTCAGCAGCCATTTCCTAGATTTAGAATTCAGTAAGTTGAGTAAGCACTGGATTTCAGATTTGTTGCCACTAGTCTAAATGTTACTTGAATTCTTTTTTTCTTTTATCTAACAGCAATTACATATATGCTGTGAATTAAACCCAGGCTATTAAGAACATGCAAACATTGACAGTATATGATGAATTTGTATCTAATAGACCATTTGTAATAGAGCAGTGTTAAGATGTAAAAGAGTCACGAGCCATAATTTTTAAAGCGATAATTAGATTTTTCTGAATATTTGGTGTAGGAACTGAAAATATTTTTCATTTATTAGAGTAGTTATGCTTCTTAATAAGGGCTTGCAGTCACAGTGACAAATTTGCGCTGACATCTGGTCAAATAATTTTAAGCTCAGCATCGTATTCAAACAGGCTCTTATGTATTTGATTTGCACCAAGAGTGGAGGAAGTTATGTGTGCCTTTGTGGAAAGAACAGTGCTCCCAACGTACTGTCCTTGAACAAGAGAGAGCTTGCTTTCACAATATAGGGCTGGCAAAGATCCTTTCTACGGTGGTTTAACGTGTCCATCCTTTCTTCTCTTCTAGGACATCCTACATACAGCTGACAGTCTAGATGGGGAATTCCTCAAGGAAGAGTTGCTGGGAAACAGCCTGCATCATCTTCTCTGAAGAGCCTGTTGACGCAAAAGCATTTTGAACTTTCAGAAGTTAAGATTTCTCAGTCTACTAGCACAGGGCCCTTCAAATTCTTAAGGCTTCACATGGCAAGGACAACTTTTCAACAAAATGAGGTAGATACAGAAGGAGCAGACAAGTATAGCTGCACACCTGGAATGTTTATAAATTCGCAAATTTACTTTATTTAGAGGCCTAGATGCTGAGATTCTGAGCACGTCCTTGTCATTTTAGGTATGTTCTCAGCATAGAGGTCTGTCCTTCTAGATATGCAGATGAAACAACTGTTGGAAAAATGAATTGCAGAGATAACTCATCCCTGTTTTTAATATTTCCCTACTTTTAGATAGCTACAAGGGGACATATTTCACTGAGTAATCAAAGCAGAAAAATTGTACAGCCCTACAACTAGACCTAAAGTGTCTTCTTGCCCATCACCTCCAATGAAGTGGAGCTGTAGATAGAAAAAACTCAGATTTTAGAACCAAGCTAGCAAAAACCTTGTGCAGAGCCTGGTCTGAAATGTTTGGACGCATTTGCCTCTTCCAGTGATGTTGACAAGAAGCATGTGAGGAATCCTGCGTAGTTCTTCCTTGTTTCCTTTGCAGCAGACAACAAGCAAGCAGTATTACTATCTGAAGGCAAACCCCAATTTTGTATACACTTCTTGCTGTCACAATTCATCAGAAAGCAGCCTTCCATTATAGTTTGGCTGTGCAAAAAGCAAATTAGATGATATTACAGTTCTCTTGAGATAGCCGCGAATGAAGAGGGTTTGTATGAAGCCAATATTTGCAATAGTTAGTTTTGGCTAATCTGCCTCCTCTGCACTGGTTTCCAAATCAAATACAAAAGTGGGAGGAGACATAATTGCTGAATAGATCTGAAGGGCTTTCCTAGGCATGACTGTCAGTTCTGGGAACAGAAAACAACATGAGGCACTGACTATTCTTTCAAACATTTGTGCTAAAGCTGTGCATAAATCTGGAGACTTAGCAACTTTTTAACACTAGGATGTTTTGTGTGCTGTTCTGTGTGAAAAAATGCAGTTAATAATCCACAAAGTTCAGCTAAAACTAAAGCTTACCTCTATGGGGGCCACAAAGCCAATGATATACACTGTGATCTTAAACACTGAGTAACTGTTACTACATTATAGTGACAACTCTCAGAATATCTACAAAAGGAAATAGCTATAAAAGAAAAAGAAGAGAAAGGTAACTCTGTCAAGGTTTGCTTATTTGTTGAAGTGGCTCTTTGTGGATCACTGCACACAGTGCACTGAAAAATGTACAACATATTTGGCACATTGGGACACCTCCACACCCACATTCTTAGAGGGGTGTGTGGGATTTGAAAGGAGGCTGCAGCCAGGGGAAAAAAAGCCTAGGTAATTTTGTGCCTTCGGTCACAATGCAGATGGGGTGCTTTTTGTTGGTGTGGACATCCACAGCAAAGTGAAGCAGGACATACAGATAACGATGTTCATGGCATTTTTTGACTTCTGATTGCCTAAGGTTTACTGTCAAAACCCTTTTGGCAGAGGGTTCTGTTGTGTTTTCTGTATTACAGCATTGTGTTGCTGAACTGGTCCTGCATGTCACTCCAAAAGGACATGTGGGACTCACCTTCAGTGAGAAAAAAGAAGAGCAACATGGTGCGCTGTGTCACTAACACTGCTTTCAAATATTTGTATCAAAATCTTTGAAGATATGTTTATTACTGATTGTAGTACAAAACTGTCTGGAACATGACAGCTTACTAAATTATTTATCTTTGTGTTGATTAGCTCTAAAGCAGGGCAATAGCAAAACACTTAGTCATGTATCCTGTACCCCAGAACTTTTTATTCATAATATTCATACTTCAAGTTGTTAAATACAACCCTCCAAATTACAGTACTGCCATATTTTCTCATGTATTACAAAAAAAAAAAGCACTAAGATTTAACTCTGCATATGATTGGTGTATGATAGGAAGGAGTTAGAGTGGGTGACAAGTTGGTTTGGCTCAATGGATTTCCTCATCACTGTGGGAGGCTGCATTTGAGCAGCCTGGCATCAACAAAGCACCTGGTCTCAAATTTTCCATTACTGCTTTCCAGAAACAGCTGCCAGTTGACACCAGCCTGAATTTAGTTATTTCCTGGTTTTTGAAGTCTTGACTCTATGACTTAACATACTTTGTTTTTTGTAGCTGTACGTGTAATGTCACACCAGTACAAAATGGTGCCTGAAGGCTGGGAAAAAAAAAAACCCCAACCCAGCTCTTGTTTAGACAGTTGTTTTTTGAGAAGGTTTCTTGTACAACTGGTCTTTTAAGTAGAATTTCATAAAAGCTTGATGTATGTATGAAAAATGTGTTTTCCCGAATTATTATAATAAAAGACTGTACTGCCACTTAATGGTGTACAGCCTCAAAGACTAGTACACTATCTTTTCTTTTCATTTCTTTCATTTCTTCAGGGTATTTTACAGAATCTTTTTTTAATTTGAAATAAATGGGGTGTTATGTCTGAAATTAAAGTAGTGAGGTGAAAAGTCAGATATGACCTAGGGAATTCACTTGCGGAATATAGAGGGTATATGAAATGCCTGTTTCTGCTCTGCCTGCATTGTAGAGTTTATTGTCTCCCAGCAGCAAGCTTCTGCCTTTCCTGCCCAGCTGATGGAAAGGAAGAGGAATAGCTTTGGTATAATACACTGAGATGTACTACTATCACCTGGAGACCCTCATACTCTGTGGAAATTATCTGCACTTTGACTAGGGCTCACTCATTTTGTCCTGCAAAGCCACTTGCCTAGTCCCAGAACCTGTTAAAAAGCTGCATCTCAACCCGTACCAAACCCATGTTTTGATTCCTCTGAAGGCCACACAACCCCTCTTACTCACTGCAATGAAGGTGATGGTGACCTTTACAAACACTTTTCATGGTGCACAAACACTTTTCATGGTGCACACAGTAAAAAGAAGTGAACAACAATCTTCATAAAGAAATTAGCATTTTAAGCTCTCCAGAGGCAGCAGTTTTATAATAAATTGCAGTGGCTGACTGGGTGCTGCCCAGAAGGTAGTGCAATAGTTTTCTGCCACAATACACAGCTGAAGACGGAAAGGATAAACAGCCCCATTAGGAAAAATGGTCGCTGACTGAGAAATGTTTGCTGCATGGATCACTGAGATATTTTCCAAGTACTTGCTTGTACACTCAACCCAGAGTAAGCACATAAAAAGATTGATCCCGTCTTGATATTGGACCACCAGACTGGTGGTGTCAAGTAATTTTCCCAAAAGGGACTGTGTAGTCCAGTCTACATTTCTGTTTAGACAGGTATATGCTGTCGGGGCTCACCCCCCCCCGCTCCCCCTGGGGGAGGGGGGCCTGGGGGGACGCATGGCGGAGCACGGGGTTCCCGGACCCCTGCTCTCAGGTCACGTGCTCTCGGGCTCTGTTTGCTATTGGTGGTTTCGTGTTGCCCAGGCCGGGAAAATTGTGGGGTTTTTCCCAAGTGCCTGCAGTCTGTGCCTGGTCTCTGGCCATGCTGGCTGGGGGGGAAATAAACACCAATTGAACACCTATGAAATATTGTGTCCCTGATTCCTTCTACGATTCAAGGCTGTCTTCAGAGGGTGCAGGCCAGAACCGGACTGCAACAAATGGTGGAGAATGCGGGCATTTGAACGATCCTGATTACCTCTGAAGACAGTTGAGAAGACGAGCAAAGAATTCGTGAGTAAAAACTCTCTAGATCTCTCTCCTCTTGTCTTTGTTTTGCTGTTCCCCGTCAGACGATGGAGGACGTCGAAGAGTGGTTGGGGTGGAAAGGGACATGGCTAACTAAGCCACAAAGAGAAATCTTTTGCGATATTGAAATGATCCTTCTATCGCAATACATGGGTTCTGACTTTACGCAAATCCAAGAGAAGCTGAAACACTTCCTGGACTGGCTGTACAAAAACTTCTTCTATGTTTCTCCGGACTTAATTCTCATGAAGAGCTTTTGGGAAGAAGTGTGGTCTGAATTGATGTCTCAGTCAAAACATATGCCAATGGAAGAATATTTCTGTGAATATTACATGATTACTGGGGCTATTAAATCACATCAGCGGCATCCTGTCGTGACTTACTGCTACTCCTGCTCCCTCTCCCTGCCTGAGAACAATGGTGACCGTGTGACCAAGACCACGCAGCAGTCCGAGCCCTTGCCCATGCCGGCGGAAGTGCCTGCAGTGCCCAGCCCCCAGGAGAGCCTGCACTTCACCGCAGACTCCATCCCCGTCTCGGGGTCCCCTGCCGTGCGGCCTCGAACGGTGGACCGGCACCGCCGGCGCGGCGGGGGCCGCGCGTCACGTGCGGCAGAAGGACGACCCGCACGGGCAGCCAGGAACGGACCGCAGCGCGGG
>VYXC01003412.1:550144-560874 GCA_013397175.1 Platysteira castanea
GTTGCTTGTGTACCTGGAAATTGTTTGCCATTTTTTAAAAAACAAAAGGGTGAATTGTCGGGGCTCACCCCCCCCGCTCCCCCTGGGGGAGGGGGGCCTGGGGGGACGCATGGCGGAGCACGGGGTTCCCGGACCCCTGCTCTCAGGTCACGTGCTCTCGGGCTCTGTTTGCTATTGGTGGTTTCGTGTTGCCCAGGCCGGGAAAATTGTGGGGTTTTTCCCAAGTGCCTGCAGTCTGTGCCTGGTCTCCGGCCATGCTGGCTGGGGGGGAAATAAACACCAATTGAACACCTATGAAATATTGTGTCCCTGATTCCTTCTACGATCCAAGGCTGTCTTCAGAGGGTGCAGGCCAGAACCGGACTGCAACAATATGCAGTACTGCATTGCTGATCAGAGAAATCTGTATTTCAGTATGTGAAAGAAGCACAAATAGGGAGGCAGGCTAGTGGGGGTGTGTGTTCATTTTTGTTTCATCCACTTTTGATCATATATCTCTCCTCCTATTTTTCCTGTACTTGATATACTCTGAAGGTCGATCACAACAGCAGCACCTGAATCAAACAGTGTTTGTAACGTGAATGTATAAAAGGGAATTTTGGCCCTTTTGTTTCACATTTTTTCCCACATCATTTATTGCTAAGAAATCTAGTATTACATTTGGAAAGACAGGAAATACTTCAGACTGAACCTTTACAGTTTGCTGCAAGTCCCTGGGTGTGGTAGAGTCTGGTTTAGTCCTTTTGGACAAGGACACATCTGCAAATGAGCAATTTTAAGATGCTGTTGCCAGACATCCACAGGCAGTATGAATAGAGAAACGTCTTAATGTCTTTACTAAGCATGGGACTGATAAAGAAACATTGTGGCTTTTTTAAAGGACTGTGGACAGAGACACTTTTGAAAGAAACTGTTCTATGAGTTAAAGAGTTATACATGAGTTGTCTCAAATATTTATTATAGAGGACATCTTTCAAGCAGAATTGGATGTTGATATGAAGTGGAGAGTACTGCTGCAGGTGACTTAGAAGTCACCCAGATTCAAACCCCCTGATGTGTTTGGGAAAACACAATAAAGATGCTCTCACGCTTGCAGGTTCAGCAGAAAGGAGGGGAAAGATCCTTTTATTTACATATGTCACATTTTATACAATTCTCAACTCCACAATGGGTTGGAGGACATGTCACTTTCTTCTCAATCCCACTGGAGAAAAAAGATGCTCATCAAAGTTCTCTTATCACAAAAGGAATGAAAACCAGAAAATACCGTTAAGTAAACATTGGCTATTATTTACATGAAACTGTGTGAAAAAATTCTGACTCCAAGGTTAAAACAGAAGGCTTTAGCAAAAACCAAAGCAACACCCTGATTTCTCCCAGCTTGGGAAATTGACTGGGACAGGGGGAGGGGAAGGAGCCTTTATATTTTTTGTACTGCCATGATATCACAATCGGTGTTGAAAGAAGAAAATAAATCAGACGCAAAATGTACTTTTCACTCACTGCATTTGAGCTTCATGGTAGGCCTGGTGTCATGACTACTCCCATTTTGGCTATGAAGCCTGCAACAGCCAGCCAGCCCAGTGTCTGGGGCTTCTTATTTTATAGCTGCTGGGATGGCTGTGGGTACCTTGTTTCTCCCACTGTCACACATCTTTTCCCCAGAAAACAAAGGAAGGAGACACAGCAATCGTGGCTGTTGGATGTCCTTTGGCACCGCTGCAAAGAACAGCTGGCACCACTAGCCTGCCTCCTTATTTGTGCTTCTTTCACATACTGAAACACAGGAAATTCCTCCTGGACATGAGGAAACACTTTTTTACTGTGAGGATGCTGAGCTCTCAGCTTACAGCTGTCCTCTGGCAGACCAGTGAGCAGATGCTTTTTTTTCCAAGCGTTTTTGACAGAGACTTACATAAGAAATGATGCTTGCTCCAACGTGGTCTCATTTCCTTGCCAACAGAGGAAAGTGGAAACATGGGGCAGGAGTAAATTACAAAACACCAACCTGTTCCCCCTGACATGTGAAATAGCTTAATGACAGGAAATTGGGCCCCTGAACTTTAGTATTCACTCAACTATTACATTCAAAGGCAAATGAAGAAAACAAGGTAGAAGGAGAGCAGAAGTGCCCAAGCTTTCTCTGCACCCACAGTATGTCAGCTCTGGGATGTGTAGTGAGCACCTTTGGAGCTCCCTGAGCCCCAGAAGTGTGAGACAGAAAGGGCCCCATGGGTGCTTCAGTGCCTCTCCCTTGTGCTGAAGCTCACATCCCACACATCCATAATCTATATTACTTTTTCTTGCCCGTCATGTGCTGTGGGATCTTCAGGTAGATATGAACATTGCTGGTTCTGTAGGCTCCTAATTTTTTCAGATACTGTATTTCTGATTCCTGTTTCTGTGAAGCTTCTCTGGCTTTTGGCCTTCGATCATCTTCTCTAAGTGGTTCACATAGCTATAAAATTAGGACAAATATATCAAGGCTTAACCATTACATTTGAGGATCAACACAATCATATGATAACTAATTTTAAAACTGTGTCACACAAATAGCAGGACAGGGACATCCTCTCTTGGTGTCAGAAATGTGAGTGGCTGAAGCTCTGTTTGAGCTGCAGTGTTCAAGTGTCTTTTGAGAACAGTTTACAGGGAAAGAAGTGCACAGTTCCATCAGAAGTTGTTTTCTAAAGTGCTTTTGAAAAACAATAAGAATCAAAACCTTCCAGAGGGAGGAGTTTGAAAAGACTGAGATTTATTAAGATAAATGTGACTGTATGTGGTTAAATTCATACGGTTAATTCATATGATGAGTCAGTGCTCTGGACAGGGTTCAGTTCCCTATCTATCTGGAATTAAGTTACCCTACTTTCCCTATTTTTGTGTGAGAACAATGATAAATGGAGATGTCTGTCACTAAAATGACACCATTAAAATGGTGATGGCACTTCTTAACTAACAACCCTATAGCTGAAACAAATGGGTATAGTTTTGAGCTAACATCTTGAGCTATCACAACCTTACATCTTCATTATGTCTTCTTCTTTTTACTAACACAAGGTAGATACAAAACAACAGCAGATTAGAGGGATAATGTATTTAACTGTGTTGATGGAAACTGTTTAAAAGGCAAGATGGGAAACTTTAAAAGGCAAGATGTCAAGCAGTGTCTCCAAACATAGCACACATCATGTAAAAAAAAACCCCAAAACAAATCACCAAAACACTCTGAACAAAACTACAAAAAGAGAGAAAGTCTTTCCAGCTATGAAATTACTTTGGAAATCCTCCTAACTTAGAATCTTGCACATAGCCAATGTAAAAGAAATTAATTCACTGAAAAAGCACACAACACACAATGTTCAGGATAAATATTGGCTACTCAGATAACATCTATCTCAATATTTCAATATTTATCTCTGAACCCATACTTTAACAAGTGTTAAAAGTTTAAAATCAAACCCAAGAAACTGGTTTAGATGCAAGCAACAGTTGCAAACTAAATCCTTCTTTAAACCAATCTAAAAGATTGGTGTACCACCAGTTACTTGTATGTATTATAAAATTCTTGCTTTAACTGGACAANGCAGTGGTGGTTTTTATAGGATGAGTATTTTGTAAATAAGCTTTGCAAACATTTCCTGAATAATAAGCCTCTGAAATATTTTTTGTACTTTCTTATATTTGACACTGGTGACATCTTGTGGTAATTTTAGTCAAGGTAAATAGCACCTGTTGCTTTTGCCATCCTTATTCTGCAGACTTGCTTGCTGCTGACTGATGGAGTCCTGCAATAGATAGGACTGCAGTGTATAGCTTCAGGCCGAGGAGATACTACATATTTGAATAAAATAAAACTAGCCCAAGTTAAGTGTCAAAAGAAATCTCACTCTAGCCACAGAAAGGAGAAAACAAAATCAAACCAGTTATAATTGTAATTAGTCTGTACCAGAAAGTAAATTATTCCTTCTGGAAAAGACTAAACTTTTCTTGCTGAAGAGAGCTTGTTATAAAGCAATGGGATAGATGGGGAAGCGTGTATGTAACTCTGAGATAAAGGGGACTGCAAATGCCACAGTCCTAAGCCTCCCCTCTTGTATGTGTTCTGACTACAACAAAATGATGTGGATGTTTTGCCATTCCCACAGTTACAGTGAAAATCCACTATTAAATAAGAACTATCAGTATTAGTACAGTACAGAGAAAACAACTTATGAATCCTGTAAAAATCTGACAGTTTTATTTGCCCTTTTAAGCCAAAATGCCTTATCCTGATCACTAACAAGGAAGAAAGTGTCACCATAAGGCAAGTAGTAGGCCAAATTGTCAAGTGAAGGAATTTTGTGGCTGCCTTCCATGGTCGTAGTGACATGGATAGTTTTATCTGCCCTTGCAGGAAATATGGTAGAGATTTTTATGTTGTAATTTTCCCTGGCACTCTATATGTTTTGTTTAAGAGAGGGGTATGTTGCAGAGCTAGGAAACAGGTAGTAAAGGTACAGCTCCCATGAATGCTGGCCAAGGATATCTGCCCCAGTAAATTGCTTAATACAAGGGAAAAAATGTGGTTTTGAGAAGGATTTGTTAGAGCCTCCCACATGCGTTACACTTAGCAACGAACTATAATGCCTGCGACATCAATGTAGTCTTGGATTTCAGTTAGGTGCTGAAACCCTAATGAGGATGACACTGGAAATTCCCCTTCCAAGGCACAGCCCAAGCACCCATGGCAGAACCAATGCAAGTGATCGGTTTTGGTGGAAATCAGCAGTCTGCACTGGTACCAGGAGCATTGCAACATTAAGGAAAGCATTGGTGCATCTAGGGCTGAAATTCTATAGCCTTACTAGTAAGAGGACTATAATATATAGAAAAAATATGATGAAAAAGTACCTCACCCTACTCTGGGAATACCAGAAGGACTGAGATACACATTTGCACAAAAGCTTTTAGATGATGACAAGAAAAAAAAGTTAGAAAAAGCAGGAATTTCATGTCTTAGAGTTTGTGTGTAGAATACTAATCGTCTGCACTGCCCATGTTTTGAACCATCTGGTCTAGGTCTGAGAGCAGGAGTAAATTACAAAATAAGGTCTCAGAGATGCATATCTAAAATTGCATTGAAAGCAATGGCAAAAACATCTGATAAGGATTGTTAACTGCCTAATTCTGCTCTCTCATATAACACTTTAAACTGGCTAAAAGATTCTGCCCTGGTTACTACTATTATTTCACCACTTCAGAGACATTTTCAGCAGGAGCATTAGGCAGTTTATCACCACGTAAGATCAAAGTTTGAAAAATAATTGGAAGTTATTTTTAATTTCTTTTAGTGAGATATACAAATGACAGGCTATATGAAACACAGAATTATAGAATGACTGAGTTTGGAGGGCACCTCTGGAGGTCCTGTGGTCTAAGCCCCTGCTGCAGCAGAGCCACCTGGGGCTGGTTGCCCATGACTGTGTCCAGACAGCTCCTGCAGATCTCCAGCAGGGAGACTCGACAAACTGTCTGGGCAACCTGTGCCAGTGCCCAGTCACCCTCACAGAAAAAAAGTTTCCTGATGTTCAGAGAGCACAGCCTGTGCTTCAGTCTGTGCCCACTGCCTCTGGTCCTCTCATTGTGCACCACTGAGGGGAGTGTCGCTCTCTATGTTGCATTCTCTCTTTGGGTATTTTTAAGTATGGATGAGTTCTCTTTTCTTGGCTGAGCCCATCTCAGTCTTTTCTCAAGGAGACACTCCCCAGTCTCTTCAATGTCTGCTAAAAATTATTGAGAATGGTCTTAGAGTAGTACAGGCCAGTTAACTCAGCACTCACGGGTGTATCCCAACAGGGTTCTGGTATGTTCAGACTGCTTAAGTGTCCCCTGACCTTCAGAAGGGAAGATGTGAAGAAAATGTGAAAAACTGCTGCAGGATCAGAAAAATGATTATTCCACAGAGGGAACTGTAAGTAAAGCATTGCCCAGTCTCAGATACCATGATCACTCTAAGCTCCTTGTGAAGTGCTCCTACCTGCAGGTTACTTGAACGCCAAAGGAAGAAAATCTAGTGCCTTCATATTTTTGTGTATCAGCTCTCATAGGATAATATATTAGTGGATCAATTGCTGCACAAATGGGAAAAATTATGTTCAGAGATCCAAACTATTTTCCCAAGACACTCTTGATCTGTTGCATAACTTAATCGATAGGAACACATTTTGTTTTCAAAAAAAATAAAAGGGGCAGCTCTAAGAGGAATGGCTTGTAAAAATCAGTGGTGAAACAAACAAAAGGAATATTTGTGAAAATGACTGGATTTCTAAATTATACCTCTTGCATTTTTATATTAATGGGTTTTACAGATATTGAGGTTATGGCCCTGCACAAATAACCTTTTCTCTCTGCACACATTTTTTCCCAATCATACTTCCAGCCTACTGAGAACACTTTATGCTGAAATTGGTGTTCACATTTGAAGCTCCTAAAGTCTTCCTGATCTAGTCATGTCATACAGGGCATACTATATGCCATGCAGGGCATGTTGTTTTATGGCACATTGTCCTACCTCTATTTCACTCTTGTGGCATCCTTGCCATCTAGAGCTTGGCTGTTCCTGAGTCACTTTTTTCAAACACAACCTGGGACACCCTTCTCCACTGGTTAGCCCTTGTCTGTGAAGCCCTGACTAGTGAGAAACTGTGAGGAGTGCCTGTGTTTTATTCCAATACATTGGAATTTGACTGTTATTCGACTGGCTTGGAGGTCTCCATGTAGGTGAACTACAGCTATGTGAAGAGTTTATTGCCTGTTCAGCAGTGGTGCACTTGGGTGCAGAACCTTCTGCTTCCAGTGGGAGAGTAGACAGGAATGTGCTTTGGCTGGGACCTGGACCTCTCTTGTCCTATACAGGAGCTGAACAGTAAAAAAAAAAAAATGCATGAAGCAACTACTTTCATGCAGCACAAGCCATGCAAATAGACTATGTTCAGTGAACAACATTGTGGGCTGCTGCTTTGATGGCTGATTAGGAAGTTGGAGTTGTATAGATGAAATAAGTTTTTGAGTTGTGTCAGTAATGCCTAACTGGGCACAAAGGAGAACATGGTAGGCTGTGAGATCCAGATTGTTGGATGTACTGCGCTGCTGATGTCTGTGGAGGTATTGAGACAGGGTTTGAGTGAAAAATAGTACATGGTCTTCTCTAACAAGATTCAGGCACTAGTTTTCTGTGTGGTGCAGGGAAGTGCTTCTTTCTGGTGTGTTCCCTGTTCCTGGTTTGACAAGAGGATGACTCAATAGTCTGTGGGAATAGAAATACATTTTGTGAAGCATGACGATGTGAACTTGTGAGATAAATGTGGATGCAAGAAAATAGCTTCTGTTCCTGCTGATCTTCAAGGTGACTGCTTAAGTGCTGCTTATTGATAGCAATCAAGGCAAAGAGTGCATTATTAACCTTAAGGTTGCTGAGAGAGGCTGTAAATACATCCAGGCTCAGTCAGGCTCTTCATCTATAAATAGAGAACAACCTTTCACCACCTGTATTGCCATTAATTGATGTGATCTCCACATAAAAAGCACTTAAATACACCTATGAACTGTGGTTTTTTTCAACACTGATGGCACTTACCTTTCAAGACAAATATTGTTTGAAGTAAAGACAAGTTTGATATAGACTGTCTCAGTTCAATACCAGTTACTCAGTTCATTGTATCTTGATGTCATCTTCAGGGATATTGAGTGCTTGCTCACAGTAATTCCAGTTGGAAAAAATATACAACATTTTCCTCTCAGTCATCTATAGTGTCAGAATTTGTACTTCTCTCTGAAGTTTTTGCAATTTAAAACCATGAGGCACATGGTACTTGCCAGTGGAACACTTTTGTTCTGAAAGTCCAGACTCAGGAGCCGAATAGTTACTGCTTTTTGTTAGTTTGAGCTAAACAGCAGCAAATTAAAAAATTCAGTGCTGAGTTTCTTGGCACAATCTTGTGTAGAAGATAATTCAAAGAATCACGAGTGGCTTAATCTCATCAGCACCTCTGGAGATCACTCTGTCCATCATCATGGTCAATGACAGCAAGTTAATCACAGCCTTGAGCAGGCAGACAGGTTCTAAAACCTCCCTGTTCCAGAATGTTTAACCACACTCATGGTAAGCAACATTTCAATACTACTAGTCCGAGCTTCTCATGCTCCAGTTTATGTCTCTTACTTTACATCTCCTGATGTGTACTTCTGAAGAGAATTAGTCTTTACCTTCCCTGTATTCTCCCATGAGGAATTTGAAGGTCAGAGAAAGTGTAACTCCCTGATGAAAAAACTGGCAAACGTAACAACAGATGAGGAGAAGGCTGAGGTGCTCAATAGCTTTTCCCTCAGTCTTCACTGGCAATCTCTTCCCATACCTCTGGACTGGATGGGGAGCAAAGTCCTCTTACGCTAAGAGAAGATCAGGTTTGAGACTACTTGAGAAACCTGGACACATGTAAGTCTAAAGGACCTGATGGAATACATCCCAGAGGTGAGTGGAAAAGGAAACATGGTACCCATCCTTTAAAAGGATAGAAGGACCTGAGAAGTCCTCTGCTCTGTGCCTGAGAAGAGCATAGGACAGATCTACCTAGAGAAGATGCTGTGGCACATGGAGGTGACTCAAGACAGCCAGCGCAGCTTCACCAAGGACAAGTCTTGCCTGACCAGCCAAGTGGCCTTCTGTGATGGAGGGACCAGATCAGTGGGCAAGGAAGGAATAAAGATGACGTTTATCTGGACTTCAGTAAAAGCCTTTGTAACAGTTCCCCACAACATCCTTCTCTCTAAATTGGAGAGAAAGGGATTTGATGGGTGGACTGTTCAGTGGACAAGGCTGCATGGCTGCATCTAGAGAGTAGTGGTCAGCGGATCAGTCTGGCTGGAAATCAGTGATGAATGGTGTCCCTCAGGAGCACGTGTTGGGACTGATTCTGTTTAGTATCTTCACCTGTGATACAGACAAAAGGATCAAGCACCCTCAGCAAGTTTGCAGATGACACCAACCTGAGTGGTGCAGTTGACACATGTGAAGGACAGGATGCCATTTAGAGGGATCTGGACAAGCTTGAGAAGTGGATCCATGAGAATGTCACAAGTTTCAACAAGACCAAATGCAAGATGCTGCACCTGGGTTGGGGCAGTCCTAGGTACCAACACAGGCTGGGTTGGATGAAGGGATCGGAGCAGCCCTGCTGAGAAGGACTTGGGGGTGCTGGTGGGTGAGAGGCTGGACATGACCCAGCCATGGGCACTCACAATCCAGAAAGCCAAAAGTGTCCTGGGCTGCATCCAAAGCAGTGTGGGCAGCGGGGCCGGGAGGGGACTCTGCCCCTCTGCTCTGGTGAGACCCCACCTGCAGTGCTGCCTCCAGCTCTGGGGTCCCAGCACAGGAAGGCCAAGGATTTGTTGGAGTCCAGAAAAAGCCACAAAGATGATCTAGAGCCACATAGAGGCTGGAGCACCTCTCCTATGAGGAAAGACTAAGGGTTGGGTCAGCCTGGAGAAAAGAAGGCTTTGGGGTGACCTTATTTGCAGCTTTTCAATATTTAAGGGGGCTCATAAGGAAGATTAACACAGACTCTTTTTGGAGGGCCTGAAGCAATAGGGCAAAAGGTAGCACGTTCAAAATAAAAGGGTAGATTCAGATTAGAAGTAAGGAAAACATTTTTTACAATGAAGTGGTAAAACACTGGAACAGGTTGCCCAGAGACCTTGGGAATGCCTCATCCCTGGAAATATTCAAGGTAAGGTTGGATGGGGCTCTAAGCAATCTGATCTAGGTGAAAATGTCTCTGCTTATTGCTGGGGAGTTGGACTAGATGACCTGCAAAGGTCCCTTCCAACACAAAGGATTCTATCATTCTATGAAGTAGAAGACGCAAAAAATCTCCCCAAATCTCTTATCCCCTTTTCCAGGTTGACAGAAGGCTGGGGGGCTCTGCTGAACCAAACCAAATATACCTATTTCTTCCCTATATTATTTGGGATACAAAACTGGGCCCAGCAATTCATAGCCACCTCACAAGGGCTGAATCATTAACAGGGAAAGAATAACTTCCGTGGATCTGCTGTCTCTGCCTTTGCCAGTATAGCCAAGAATATGGCTGGGTTTCTTTGCTGCTGTTTCCCAGATAACAGAGTAACAGAATAATTTTGGTTGGAAAAGATATACAAAATCATCGAGCCCAAGCACTGATCAAATACCACCATGCCCACCAGGCACAGGACGAAGTGCCACATCTACTTGTTTTCTGCGTGCTTCCAAGGATGGTGACTCCACCACTCACTGGGCAGCCTGTTCCAACACTTAACCACTCTGTCAGTGAAGAAATTTTTCCTAATATCCGACCTGAACCTTCCTTGGAACAACTTGAGACCATTCCCCTTGTCCTATTGTTAACTGCTTGGAAGAAGAGACTGATCATCATTTTGCCACAACTTTTCAGATAATTCAAAGTGAGTCTGTCTCCCCTGGGATTTTTTTTCTCCAGTCTAAGCAACCTCAGTTCCCTTAGCTGTTCCTCATAAGGACTTGTGCTCTGGAACCTTCACAGCTCTGTTATCTTCTCTGGACATGCTCCAGCACCTCAGTGTCCTTCTTGGAGTGGGGGGCTCAGAACTGGACACAGGATTTGAGGTGTGGCCTCACAAGTGCCGAGTACAGGGGGACAATCCCTGCCCTGGTCCTGCTGGCCACACTGTTGCTG
>VYXC01003412.1:565518-576695 GCA_013397175.1 Platysteira castanea
TTTTGATTAGTATTCAATTGTTTATCTACAGTGTCGGAGTGCAAGTGGTGAAAGAAGACATAGTGATTCTTTCCCCCTGACACTGTTTTAGGAACATGGTTTCCAAACCACTGAAACAAGCTTTAGGAAAAAAGCCCAGTTCATGTTTTTGTCTACATCCTACATTAGTATTTGTAAAGTTTGTACTAGAGGAGAACATGCAGGCTCACAACTGGATTAGGACCCCAAGGTGTTTGATTTAGACCTTGATTAATGAACTTACGGAAGTGCCAGCTTTGGCTGCGATGGGGTTCTGCAGTAAGTGCTTGGAGTGACTGTGCATCCTGTGTCTTTCCATGGCATTAGAGCTTCTGCACCTGGGATGGGGCAGCCCTGGATGTACAGACAGACTGGGGAAGGAGGTGCTGGAAAGCAGTGCCCAGAAAGGGACCTCTGTGGTGGTCCTGGTTGGTGGCAAGTTGAACACGAGTCAGCAGTGCCCTGGCAGCCAGGAGGGCCACCCGTGTCCTGGGGGTGCATCAGGCACAGCATCACCAGCCGGGCAAGGGAGGGGATTGTCCTGCTCTGCTCTGCACTGGGGCGGCCTCACCTCCAGTGCTGGGGGCAGTTCTGGGTGCCACAATAACAGGGAGATATAAACCTACTGGAGAGTGTTCAAAGAGGGGCCACGAAGGTGGTGAAGGGTCTAGAAGGGAAGCCATATGAGGAGTAGCTGAGGTCACTTGACCTGTTCAGCCTGGAGGAGACTGAGGGGAAACCTCATCGAGTCAACTTCCCTGTGATGGAGAGAGGAGGCAACGGTTTTAAAAGGAAAGAGGGTAGATTATCTTGGATATAAGGATGAAACCTTTTACAATGAGGGTGGTGAGACACTGGAACAGGTTGCTCAGATAAGTTGTGGATGCCCTATCACTGGAAGTGTCCAAGGTCAAGTTTCACACCCTGACCTAGTGAAGGATGCTCCTGTTGTGGGTCATCATTATCTTTAAATGTCCCTTCTAGCCATAACCATGGTATGATTCTATATTTTGTATATAATAAATACCACAGAGGATTTTAAAATCTGTTTTAAGTATGTAAAAAGCCCTGTATGCATAGTGAAATGCAGAATATTGAGAGAGGGTACTTGAATATAGACACTTTATAATAAGAAAAGGTGACTCAGGAGTCAACCATGCTTGAATATATCCACTGACTTTATGACTGTTACTTGAGTAACAGCTCTCAGCATCCTTTGTTGCCAAAACAGTGAAGGAGTCTAGTAAGAAACATTATTCTGAGAGTGAAACTATGTTATAATAGCTGCTCTGTCTTGAGCTGAATAATTGTAAAAACCTAAAAAGATCACCTAATGATCCAATTGTGCAATATAAGAGAAATGATCATAGGACTTGTGATTATAACAGGCGATTAAAGATAGGGGTGGCTGGGTTTTTTCCCCTGCTATTTATATTAGTAATTTATTAGTTTAGCTTGAAATTTTAAAAAGATTCACCATGGAATGTTACTAGTTGGCCAACATCCAAAAACATCACCCAGCGCAGAAAGGAGAGTAATTCTTTTAAGACCTGAGGTGCTTGTGGTCTTTCAAAGTACAGGTTTTGAGGAGTCCAGAAAGATCTGAGTAGAAAAATGTGATGTCAAGCTCTCAGTAAATAAGACCCAGTGCCTCATTCTCACGTTTGGGTGCCCTTTTCATTCTCTCTTTCACAATATATCAGGGCCAGTAGGACACTCCTGGCTGGGCAAATATATTCCAAGGAATGAGGCACCCCAAACAGTATAAATATACCTGGCACAGGAGAGAAGCTGACTGATGAGGCAGTCTGCAGTTTTCCGTCTCCCAGACACTATAACATCAAAGCTGAGAAGCACCTGTAAATGTATTAATGGTGCAGCAACGAAAGTTAATTAGCATCTACTTTAGAGATTAGGTTTTCATTTGTGTCAATACACAAAGGCATATGCTCTGAAAAATCATTATCTTGAGGAAAGCCCTTCTGTCTACTCATGCTTTCTAGCCAGACAGCATTTCTTTTTGTATATTCCTTCTTTCCTAGTGTCTCTGCCTTGTGAGATATAGAAACCTACCTGCAGTCCAGCTGAGTGCTTAAAACTTGTTTAATTTTAAGTTTTTTTATCTTTTTATATTGAAATAAACCAACTCGAGTCTTTGAAATGTCTCCCTGTAATAGTAACATGCGGTGCTGTGAAAATTCCAGAAAAAAAAAAAGCAATGCAACAAAAATGTTAATAAGTATTGACAGTCATTACTAGCATGCAGTATTGTTGTATTTTAATGGGTATAGGCTTTCATTAGACATTGATACGATTACTTTTGATTGGATTCTTGAGTTTATATATGTGCATATGTGTGAACATATATTCTCTCTAGAGATATGGTATCTCTTGCAAAAGATAGCTGATGCCAAAGCTCTTGGATGGCAACAAGAAAGAAAACAACAACACAATGTTTTATAAAGATTGCTTGTATTTAATTTTCCTTTTTCTCTGTGCTCAGGTTTTTCCACACTTTATGTATCCCCATGCTATGCATGTGGACGTTTTATGCATGACAACATTTTATGTTGTCAGAGTTGTCAGAAAAAAACCCAACCATAGTAGCACATACAACATTTTGAATCTAACTCAGCAACAACTGGCAGTCTGAATTCAGCTACACAGGAAATAACTTATAAGTATTTCTGAAAGTCAGAACTCAGTCTTCATTACAGGTGTAATCAGGAAGCTAGAAAAGGAAAGGAAGGAGATCTTATTAAGTACTACAGCACTTTTCTGGAAACCTTGGAAGATTTTTGTCCTACAGCTAAAGCTCACTGGATTTGCTTGTCTAATCCTTATACTGCAGAATTTTACTAACAGTGTGATTTTTTCAAGTCAACTCCATTTAAATCCATGAATGCCAGAGATTTTTGTGCAACTGCAAACCCCTTCAGTTACAGAGCACAGAAGTAAGTTGCTTTGAATGAAGAGATTTTTAAAAGTGATCTTTAAGTGTCCTTACAAAATTAATTAGGAATATAAAAAAGTAACATTTTTTAGGAAGATCAGAATGTGTTTTTACCAATGTGAGGGAAATAGATAGAAATGTACCTAAATCGCTTATGCTTATGGATATGTATTGCCAGGCTCATTGAAATTAGTGAAGTGCATAGGCACATAGATTAGAATTTTGAGTTGTATAAGAAATAATAAGTAAAAATGCAGCTTATTAGTAAATTCAGGTGCACTTGTGGATTTTTGATCATTTCTGAGACACATCATATCCCCAGAAAGAGTGGAACCTGTGACTTGTTTTTACTCTTTTCTGTTTAGGGAAACAAACTAGAGCAGAGTAGTATAATAGGGAACTAGCAACAGTTTAAGTTTAACAGTTAAGTCTACATTTGTGCAATGTAGACTCTTGCAGCTTAGAATAACAAACTCCAATGCTATTAAGACTGTAGTATTATATAGATCATCATGGCTGTTTTCATATCCATTTTACGGATGCATAAAAAGAGAGAAGTTGTTAGTATTGCTTTACATAAATTCAAGGCAAGACTCATGAGACGAGTTTCCAATCTACTATTTCTCTGTAGTTCTTATAGAGCTAATTAAATGTGAAGATATGTTGATATAGTTACGTGAATAGGCTGGGAATATGAATGAGTACTGTTGTGAGAACAAAGGTAAGTAAGTATTTTGTTACTTGGCTAGCACATAGACAACTTTCTTACTTCTTACATATGTCTAAACTTTTGAGAATACTGTGTGACCAGCCATGTATCTGCACTTTGATTTAGCTTCAGTAGAGGCCATAGGAGACCTTCCTAACTCTAAGTAGAGAAATATAGTTTTAGGGAGCATATTCAATGGTGCAGAAGCAGAAAACATAAGAAATAAATTCTAACAGTGAAATACATGATCCTAGGAAAAAGTTAGATTTCTATCAGAATGAATTCCATGTAAAATTGAACGTAAAAAGAGTAGCATCAAATTATTCACGTGTTCTTTTAAAATTGCACATCTTCCCATAATGGAAATACACTAAAACAATGAAAAGAAGGGAGTGTGGGTGATTTTCTTAAGGACATAGGGGAGAGTACAAAGGCAAGACATCTTTTACTTGGGCTGCATGGAGACAACTCTTGCCTCTTCCCAGGTAATGGGCTTCCTGTGGCAATGCTATACATGCAACACTATAGCTTCATCCACGTGCCTCCCCCAGAACCCCTTCTTAATTGCACGTCACCTTTGGGAGGAGGCACACTGACTGCTGGAGATAGCCATCTTTGGGGTGAATTGTTCAATATCTGATTGATCAAGGACCTACTTTTTAGTGTGTTTTCCACCACTATTTTCTGAACTAAATTAGTTTCTTTGGTAGAAGTCCAAAGGTACTATAATGAAGAAAGCTAACTTACACACGTCAGTATTTATGACAGGGTATGAAGTAAAATTTAACATTAAAAATCAGTGTTGAGGTGAGTAGGCAGAGAAACAAGAGCAGGAGAAAAATTGCAGTGGTATGTGCATACCACTGAAGTGATTAATAAAATGCTTACTCTCCCAAACAAGAAAAGTGAGTTTCAACATTGTACTTATCTGCTATTCAATCTAAAATTGCTGAGGCCTACAAAAGAAATCATTATTAATATCAGAAGATCTTACTGTAGGACAAACAGTAGTTCCACTTTATCACAGCAATTTCTTCTAAGGTTTCTAAGTGGACTGTGGGAAATTTCCTTCTTTTTTTCTTACTTTGCCCTCAATTAGCATCCTATCTATAACAATATTTCTAGCAGTGTCATTCATCAGTGGATATTAGGGAATGGATGTCATGCTAGCCTGAAATCCCTTATAGTCTCTCAATGGAAATTAGTCATGTTTCATTTAGTATACTTTGGTCCACATCAAACTCAATTTGACTTCAAATGCAGTTCACCCACAAAGACAGAGGTTCCCAAGCAAATGCGGTCCCGTTCTCTTCACCTATTTGTCAATGTACATGTTATTCCCACTTTGTGACATGAACCCTAGTGTATGAAATATCTAGAAAAAGTGTCAGTTAATTATTGATGTATGAATATCCTAGCTAAACTCCACTGCTGATATTATGTATTTTCACTGATTAATTTCTTATGAGAGCTGAAAAACTTATTCATCAGTCTCAGTTTCAACTTCTTCAGGTGCATTGTAGGAATGTAGAACTCCCTTGCAATTAATTTTCATCTAGTAATTGTATTTTCTGACCTTAAAGGGCTGTGACGTGGGGTGGTGGTGAGTTGTCACAGGCTTCCAGAAGCGTACCCAGAGGAGGGGAAGCCGCTCGGCACAGGGGAGCTAGGCGAAGGAGGGGGCACACACACACTGCGGATGGAACAGGGACACACAGACACAGACACAGACACAGACACAGACACAGACACAGACACAGACACAGACACAGACACAGACACAGGATGGCGGCTGGTGGCAAGGAGGCCAGAAGGGTCCTCTGTGTAGGTTCCAGCAGTGATGTTTATTCCACATGTGGAGAGTCCACGGACAAAGAACCAAAATGGAAGGTAGGGTACAGACTTAAATATGGGGAACAGGGGGCAGGGAAAGCACCCGAACCAAAGAACTGCAAGCAGGGAGGCGGGACAAGGGTAAGGGTGCCAGTGAGGATGTGGAAGAGGAGGGACTAAGGGACACGAGCCAGTGGGGGTTACAACCAAAAAGAAATTTCCAGAGTGTGTCTAAACAAGGGGTAAAGGGGTGGGGAACGGCAAGCCAATCCTAGCCAGGGAAAATCCCTATGTTATCATAATAAGTGCAAGGCCTTCTGGGACTTTGCCGTAACTTCAGGAGATGTCTTGGCCTGTGGGCCATTCCACCAGCGTGCCCTTTTTGTCTCTAGGTCTGCCGGCCCATTCACAACAGCCTCACAGGCTACACCACTAAAGGTACATGGTTTCATCACATACTGTTACAGACAGTGACTGCATTCTTCTGCAAAGGTTCTGCATGTGTGTTCGTACCATATAAAACTAGACTACAAGTTAACAAAATGAATCCTGTTTACCACCACCAGCTTTGTCTGTATAAGAATGTTGGGGAATCAAACCCAGTTTCTCTGGGGAGGTAAGTATTTTTTTTCATATTTATTCCACAGACAGATTTCTCTCTACCGGACCACTTACATTTAAGAGTGGGAATGGAACAGCCTTTATACATCTCTTCAATTCACAGTGCAGGGTGAGTTGCTGAAGCTGCAAGGAGAGGAACTGATTTGTTATAAGGGTATCTAGATGCTGTTAGGAGCTTTGGAGATCTTAGCAATATGCTCTTCATAGTGTTGGTTTCTTGCAGTGTGGAGGAGAAATATATTGTCCCATCTCCTGTGTAGCAAGTAAAACCCACTACAAAAGTAGTCTTTGTGAAATCTGGATATAGAAATGGGAAATCAAATTACACAGAAAAAGAAAGCTCTGTGGCCCTGCTACGTCATGATGGTATCAGACAAGCCTCCTCGATCTCCTCTGAGGACCAGATAAATGCAACCTGTGACCTATGATTGGAAAGATGAAGAAAAAGATCAGACCCCAGAACTGACACCCATAATACCCTATTTTTTCTACTAAACAGAAATAGGTATCAGCCCTGAGATACTGGACTATGGATGATGGGAAATGAGTCTAAGCTAAGATGGGAGAGGTGCAAGACTTGCTTTTGCAGCTAAACCAGAAAACCCAATTTAATGATATTTTAATATATTGGTGTCAGAAAAAGATTTCTGTTATATATTATGTTATTAAAGATAGAATTCAGTGGCTGTCTTTTCTTTTTTTGCCATATCACCGTAACTACCAAAAATATTGTTTTCATTTACACAGCAACTATGAAACCAGAATAGATATGAAATGGAAAATCTGAGGTAAAATTAAAGAATTAGACCAAAAGTGTTAGTTAGCAAGATTTTTTTAATCTGCTGCCACTAAAAAAAAAAAAAAATCTTGAAAAAGCTTCTGCATATCTGTTTGCATCTGACAAGTGAATGTTCAAATTTGTATTTGTTCAAATCAGTATGTCTGAGGCATCAAGAGACAAGACCTAATTCTATTTGTGTTCTCTAACCAAGTATCATTGTATTCTAGGTATTCTTGAGATTCACTTCATTTTCAAAGGGATCTTGTCCTCCCATTAAACTGACTGCCCTGACTTCGAAGGTGTTTGGGTCAAATATTTTTTTCAGTTTTGCTACAGAAATGCAACAAAATTAATTTGTCTTACAATCCAGCTACCTAGGGTTTTTTCCTAAAAACTCTGTTCTGCTGCTACACAGAAGAAAGAAGAAAAACTAAAACCAGCTGTATCTTCAGTTTGTCACATTCCTTGTTCTCAATTTCCTCTGCTACAATGGTTTCCCTCTGGACCCTGAAAAAAATAATCTGGGTTTCCACAAATTATGCTTCAATGCCAAGAGAGTCATTCTCTTCCTCAAAAAGGCCTCCAAAATTACCAGTAAACAAAATAAACAATCTCGTCTTATTTCAATATCTTTCTCCCCATTAAATGAGCTCTTTTCAGAATCTTTAGTCATTGACCATCTCCTGTCAGGGCTCACTTGCAAGGATGGTCTTTTCCTGGGACAAAGGAGACAAGGATTTATATGAGTATGTGTCTTTTCCTGCATACCTGGGAGTAACACTCCAGGACAACAAACCCAATGGCATAATACAATAATCAGGCTAGGAAGAGACTTTGCAAGGACTGATGGACACTGTGTTATTCCAACAGGCCCTGGGAAAGAGAAAAAGAAGAAAAAGGGCACATTTTTTCCTTAAAAAAAATGTTGAAATTGAAAAATGTTTCTGTGTTTGACAGTTTGTAAACTGAAGGCTTGATTCAAAGGTTCACTGTACCCTCACATAGCACGTAACTATGCATTTCCTTGAGCAGTAACTAAAAGATTTTACTGAACTAAGAAAATTTAATTGGGACAGAAGTGACAAATATAAATTTTTACCCTCAGGTCTTGGATGGGTGGCAGAACAAGTTCCCAGATATTACTGTGGATTCAGATACATTTATTGAATTTCAGAATCCACTAGCTCCACTAGATACATGCGTTTTGATAGAGAGGATAAAATTTGCAACAGAAAAAATAAAAAGTAGTAGTTTTCTGAAGGACTAAGGCATAGCCTTTTCACAAGTGGGATGTGTGCTTTATGTGAGGAATGAGTATGGATTCATACTGATGGATATGAATATGCAACGGTGTATGACAGGTATGAACATGCATCAGTGTTACCCACTAAGAAAAGTGTGGATGCACTTACTTTTAATACACTTACTAGTCTTATCTGGCTTATTTTACATAAACTTTGCTTGCTATTTCAGTACATCAAAAAATAAGAATTATCTTTAGTTTCCAGTGTTAACTTTGTAAACATGAGGTCTTGACTGTCGTACTTACTTCATGCTCAGGACTTCTCAGCAGGCTTCACCCATGACAACAAAAACTCTTATCCTGTATGTAAAGACTGCCTTTATCTTGTGTTGTAGACAATATGTTTCTCAAGGTGCTACATTGATAGGATCCATCACATCTTTCCAGTTGAAAAACTGAGGCAATTTACTTCCCATACATAGAAATAACTCAGTAAGGCAAATAGATTTTTTTAACGGCGGTTAGATTTGGTTTCTGATGTTGTCAGGGTTTATTTAAAGCAAACTCACCATTTATTTGGTAGATTTGAATTACAATGAGCACTTTGACAGTTATATGCCTTTTTTGTTGTCTGTATTACTCATTTTCAGTGTGAGTCTTCCAGTATGATTACCATGGCTATCATGTCAGTTTGGGGATCATCCTTGAACTTTTTAGTAATGACTTTCAGTTAAATGATAATTGAATAGAAAATGCAGGCACCAGTAAAGAGACAGTAAACAAAAAACTCATTGAGCTCGAACGCTTCTCGTTGGTCAGGTAGCTGACCGCTGGCCGCCCGGGGGCCAGGCAAGCGTCTTGTAGCGATGTCCTGGTCTTCGCCAGCCGCTACAGCAGACGACTGGCAAATGCTGCTCAGGCTCCTGCGTCGAGCTGGCAGCAGTCAGCAAGGCAGGCGGAGGTAAAGGAGGAGAGAGGGACGCAGAGTAGCAGCAATCAAGTGTTTATTCTCCGACCCGAGGGGCCAGAAGACCAGAGCACCTAGAAAGCTGTGCTACTCTGAGCACAGAGCACCAGGTTACACAGGTTTATAAGTCGGGGCAGAGAAAGGCGGGACTAGGGACACAAGCCAATAGGGAAATGATGAGAGCATGACATAAACCAATAACAGGGNCTCATAAGTAAATTCTGTGCTTTTATGTGGAAAAGACCCCTTCAGTTGTCAGTTCTTTTAGTATGATTTTTAAAGAGACACAGCTTACAAATATTTCTGTTTTAAATGTGCTATGAATAGTAAATTTATTTAGAAGTGTCTCAATCCCTAAGGGTCCATACGATTAGGAAAGAAAAAACAAACAAAACACTGGAAAGCAACAATACCTTACAAGCAAGACTGAAGCCTCAATATCTCTGCTATGTTTTCTGGGTATGAAAAACCCACAATATTGACTTCTTACAAACTTCACAGTCACATTAATTGGATGTAATATGAATGAATGACAAAGGACCTCTAGCTCAGAGGAGTCTATTCAGCTAAGGATCAAGGCTGACCTTGAGGAGGCCAGTGATGTGGACACACCAAAGCACAGCCCCCCTCTCAACTCTCCTCCTAACAGCTCTTGCAGCACAACAGGGATACATGCTCCCCTTCTCCTTGGAAGAAGCAATCAGGACTGCCACAATGCCATTCTCATTCTTGGAGAACTGGGATTAAAAAACTCTTTAAAAGCTAGGCTGGCCATGGCATGAAAAGCCCACACCTGCTGCACTCTTCAATTGCCCATACATGCTAGTGGGCTTCCCTGCTGGGAGATTCCTCTGCTGATAGGGCGCCCTGCCATGAGGTCTGTGTGCTCGTGCTGCTAGAGTGATAGGGCAATTTTCTACTCTCTGAGCCTGGCTTTTCAGCTGCTTCATTCACCTCCAGCTTCAGCTCATTTACACTCTCAATTCCCCAGTTACTGCAGAGGGAATAAAACTGACCCAAACTGAAGGAACCAACGTGTTTCAATTGTTGGGTCATATTCTGCACATGTAGGAGCCTTTTCCAGAGCAATGGGTGCTCTTCATGGCATTTACCTCTTGGTTGCAACTTTTTCTGCAAGAGCTGATCATCAGCCTGGGGCCACAATATCCCTGTGCTTTTGCTCTGAGTGGATACTTCCAACTTTATGACATTGCTAGTCCTTGTGGTACTTCGAAGTCAGGTCTCCTTCTAATTGAGAAAGGCGTGCATGTCACAGCTTTCTATGCCTGGTGGAAAAGTGCCACCAGGCATTAAGCCCTTCATCCTCTTTCCCACTTCCACGGTCCTGTTCCTCTGGTTTACCTGCTACCCTGTCCTACCATTACGTTTTCTCGTACACCTCACAGATAGGTCCCATCCAGACCCACTTACAGCCTCTAGGCAATCCCCACGCATTCCCCATAAAGCCCGTGTGTACCCCCAGACACTCCTCCAGGGAGCCTGCAGCCCCTAGAGCTTCCAAACACTCCTCCTTCAGAATTGGTGCAGCCCCGCAGCTCCCCCGGTCCCGTTACACACAGACACGGAACTCCCCCCGCCTCCCCTAATGCAAACACCTCCGGCCCCCGGGGCACCCCTCCGCTCCCCCATCTCCTCCAGCGCCTATGCAGCCCCTTCGCCAGCCTCCCCCTCGGCATCTTCCAGCCCCTACAGGGCCACCCCACCAAGCCCCCCTCCACCANCCCCGGCCCCGCGCCGCCGGCCGCGGCGGGGAGAGGGTGAGTCGGCGGCTCACGGCCTCCGTGTCAGCGCGGGGAGGGCGGAGGAGAAGGGAAAGCAAAACAAACGCTCTGGTGGTGCCGTCAGTTCGCGGTTACTCACCTCGCCGGCCGGTCCGCCGCCGAGATGGGGACGCAGCGCTGTCTGGAAGGACGGGACAGGCACACGCCCGGGAGATTTGTCATCCCGGTGGTGAATAACCGGAGATAGGTACCCGCGGAGGGAGGCTGCGGAGCGGCGCGGGCGGGAAGCCGGGAGCGGCCGGGGGGGCCG